>PNEQ01108761.1:129887-171920 GCA_003012365.1 Medauroidea extradentata
ATATATATATATATATATATATATATATATATATATATATATATATATATATATATATATATATATATATATATATATATATATATATATAGTACCAGCTTACCATATTAAAACTATTTAATTTAAATAATTGCGAAGATTGTAACACAGCCAGATGTAAACAATGCAAATATTCTACTAAATGACTACTAGCGCTTGGCGACAAAAATGGGAGTCACTTTCTCTTGCTGGAGAGAATTACGCCGTGTCAAGACCTCTTCCTCTTAGATCGTGTTTTGAGACCGATGGCAATTGTCGAGAAAGTTTTTATTTTATCGCTGTACTGAAATGTTATGATCCGTTCGCCCGACGCTATCACATTCTCGTGGATATTCACGGAAGTTTCGAAAGTGCACTCGTACCTTAACCTAGCTCGAGAGAGAAGACACATACTCGCAAACTATGTCACTTTTTACGAGCGACGCTACTTAAACGGTAAGCGGCGCACGTCGCCACGCTTCCCACGACTCGCAGTTAAAAGCTAACGGGAAGAAAATGTCTAGTTGCGTAAAAGCTGCCCACACACACACGCTCGTTGGCTAACACCGTGTAAAGCGAGAGCGCAATCAGATGTTGACGTTGCGAAAACGACGCACGCCAATAGGTCAGCTTCGTCACAACTGCTACCATGACTCATGGCTCTTGCGAAGCTCGTGGAAAGTACAGAAACTCTGTCCAATTCGCTTAATAAGAACTCCCTGTCAAACGCTGCCCCACTTCCCAAAGGACGTTCAGGTGAGGAAAAATTGTAATTTTATGTTTGTATGAAATAGTGCTAGTTTTACAGACGTAGCTTGTGAGTACATTTTGCTCTTACAAAAGTAAATTAGCTTAACCAGTTTTCTCAATATGTAGGGACTGAAAAATTTCGCGAATTCAAAGACCTGTAAAGCTAGAATCCATTGTAGGCTACTATGCATACTCAAGCCCCGTCTATTAGTTCATTGTCTGCTGTTCCACTGAGTAGCAGCTAGTTGACAAATAGTCAGTGCTTGAGTATGCATAGTATAACGGATTCTAGCCTAAAGGCCTTGAATTCACGAAATTTTCCAGTCCTACCAACAATGGCATTTCAAAGTCAAAGTTAGAGCGGTTTAAGTTCTTATAAGCCGCAAAAACTAATGAACATAAATAAATTTAAAATTCGCACAAACTACATGCCACCGGTTACTGCTTGACATGCTTTGAAATCCATTACAAAGTAGTTCTGTATTTTTATTTTTTTTTTTTTGCTTTATTTATTGAATTTTTTATACGACCCTTCAAGAACAATGTTTTAAGATCCAATGAGGGCGATGTTAGGTGAACGGACAGCACAACATCCATACCCGAGCCGGGATTCGAACCCAGGATCTCTTGGACCTTAAAACTTTGTTTTTCTGTATCCTGCATAGTAAATAAAGACTGGTAGTTACAATATTTAATTACGTAAAAGTTTGACTCTAAGATGATTTAATATTTCGTGTCCTTTAATTGAGCAATGCACGCCATTTTCGCTAAGTCATTTACAGTCAGCCAAGTTATTCTACTAACTATACTAAAGCAAGAAAATTATTCAATGCTTCACGTTACTTAGAATGTAAAGGGCAATTGAACATAAACCTATGGCTAGAGACACTGGTATATCGCGGTAAAAGTTGATTGTTTGCTAGGCTCCAACATGTTATGCATAACACTGAAGGTTTTGTGCCTATATTGGCTATCGTTTATATGAAGCATTGTGTCCCTCTTCAACACACACAATTATAACTGTACAGTTTTAACACAGAACGTGTATGATTTGCCAGAAATTTTTTCACACGTGTCACGATTGAGATACTATAGTTTACTGGAGACTACGTTAAATATTTTCGCGATTTTCCAGTGTCTCTACCTATGGCCTATACATACATGTAAGTAATAAGTGTCGGCAGGTTCGGGTAGAAACAAAAATATAGGAGTAAATCAGCTAAGGTAACTTGGTGTAACTTTTAAAAGTAATTCGTTAAATTTCTTACAGAAACTATTTGTGTATTTTAATTTTATGCTTCCATAGCCATGTTTTGTAAAACTATACTTATTCTGCCTTTAAGACATTTGTTGACAAGTCAGGCACTAAAATATGCTGAATATGTTAATGTAGGGCATACGGTAAAGAATATATTAAAATCGCTATTAATGTGACATTAAAATTAGTAACGCATTAACGGTCACGTAAGACATTTCTGAAAATAATTAGTAAATTTCCTCCATACGAGTTGTTTCAGAACATCGCTAGGTCAAAAATTCCCTCTTGGTATGTATGAGGGTGTACAATTTATGTGTGTGTGGTGTTTTTTTTTTTGTGCGAGTAGGAATGTAGGAAGAGAGTCAACGGGCTATTACGGACGACCTTCGCTCGGGTTTCATGTGCACTCCTGTCGTTTTACGCCACTCACATTTCATGTACAGCCGCATATGTAATATATTACCCACAATACGGTTTCTACCGTCTCTTTATGAGAATAAAGATAAAATTAAAAACCTCAGGCTACGTTCACGATTTTTTCTAAACTAAACTCGTTGATATATAATATCATAAATGTGAAAGTGATGCTGTCCGTTACCTCCTAACGACTAAACCCCTGAACCGATTGCAGCGAATTTTGTACTAGAGGTACTTTTCATTCCGAATTTTTTGAGGAAAGAAAATGGAGGGGAATTTGAGAAAATGTAGCTTGGCTGCTATGAAGTAAGTTGTACAACTGTCATGTCACCTCATATCCTGTAAGGAGTATCTTCTTATAAGCTTAGGTTAAAATTGGATTTTTGTACATCTATCCGATTGCAATAAAAAGTGGGTTCCAGTACTATTTATCTGGGGATTGCAATACAAAAGTGGATTCCTGTACTATTTATCCGATTGAAATTAAAAAGTGGGTTCATGTAGGCTACTATCTATCTGATGATTGAATTTAAAAAAGTGGGCTCCTCTACTATTTATCCGATTGCAATAAAAAAATGGGTTCCTGTACTATTTATCCGGTTACAATAAGATAAGTGTGTTCCTATAATATTTATCCGATTGCAATTAAAAAGTGACATGTACTACCTATCTGATGGTTGAATTTAAAAAAGTGGGCTCCTCTACTATTTATCCGATTGCAATAAAAAATGGGTTCCTGTACTATTTATCTGGGAATTGCAATAAAAAAGTGGGTTCCTGTACTATTTATCCGATTGTAATAAAAAAGTGGGTTCGTGTACTATTTATCCGGTTACAATAAGATAAGTGTGTTCCTATACTATTTATCCGATTGCAATTAAAAAGTTGGTTCATGTACTATCTATCTGATGATTGAATTACAAAAAGTGGGTTCCTGTACTATTTATCCGATTGTAATAAAAAAGTGGGTTCGTGTACTATTTATCCGGTTACAATAAGATAAGTGTGTTCCTATACTATTTATCCGATTGCAATTAAAAAGTTGGTTCATGTACTATCTATCTGATGATTGAATTACAAAAAGTGGGTTCCTGTACTATTTATCCGATTGCAATTAAAAGTGGGTTCATGTACTATTTATCCGGTTACAATAAGATAAGTGTGTTCCTGTACTATTTATCCGATTGCAATTAAAAAGCGAGTACATGTACTATTTATCCGGTTACAAAAAGATAAGTGTGTTCCTATACTATTTATCCGATTGTAATTTAAAAGTGGGTTCATGTATTATCTATATGATGATTGAATTACAAAAAGTGGGTTCCTCTACAAATTATCCGATTGCAATTAAAAAGTGGGTTCATGTACTATTTATCTGATGATTGAATTTAAAAAAAGTGGGTTCCTCTACAAATTATCCGATTGCAATTAAAAAGTGGGTTCATGTACTATTTATCTGATGATTGAATTAAAAAAAAGTGGGTTCCTCTACAAATTATCCGATTGCAATTAAAAAGTGTGTTCATGTACTATTTATCTGATGATTGAATTAAAAAAACAGTTGGTTCCTCTACAAATTATCCGATTGCAATTAAAAAGTGGGTTCATGTACTATTTATCTGATGATTGAATTAAAAAAAGGCAGGTTCCTCTACAAATTATCCGATTGCAATTAAAAAGTGTGTTCATGTACTATTTATCTGATGATTGAATTAAAAAAAAGTGGGTTCCTCTACAAATTATCCGATTGCAATTAAAAAGTGGGTTCATGTACTATTTATCTGATGATTGAATTTAAAAAAAGTGGGTTCCTCTACAAATTATCCGATTGCAATTAAAAAGTGGGTTCATGTACTATTTGTCTGATGATTGAATTAAAAAAAAAGTGGGTTCCTCTACTATTTATCCGATTGCAATTAAAAAGTGGGTTCATGTACTATCTATCTGATGATTGAATTAAAAAAAAGTGGTCTCCTTTATTGTTTATCCGATTGCAATAATACTTTGGTGAGCTGTGTGTGCGCCCACGAAGGTTTATGAAATATATGGCAACTTTGCATTTAGATGAACTGAATGCGATTTTCAGGCAAAAAAAAAAAAGAATAACAGCTACTATTAAAGCTATATTTTATTTAAGACTGCGAAAGAACGTTGGATAAGCGATAAAGATAAATCACACTGTCACATCTCATATTAACCTCACACTCAAGTTAACGAATAAAATAGCTTATTGGGGTGAAACCGGTATCCACATCGTCTAGGGGTAAGAGTGTCTGAATAGCAATACGAAAATGTCCTCTTATATACACTGTAAAATCGTCCTGAAATGTTTACGAAGTAATTAACCTGAACGCAGTATGGAAGTTACCATACTTCCGCCTTGTATGTATGCAAACTTTTACAGTTGTTACAAGTCTGGTAACTTCAGTACACATGTCAAACGTTTAGTAGAAAAGTTTAGGAGTGCTACCATGGATGCCTGGGAAACATTATAGACCTACCATTTCTACTTTCATAGCGCTCCTACACCCACGTGTGGCAAATTTACAAACTATTTTTAGAGTGTAATTGACTATGCCCTGCCGTGAAAATCTCGCAACCAAGAGATTTTACACGGTGACAAAATACCAGACGTGCTTGTTGAAGGAGTTGGGTTCTTAATTTAATTACAGATACTATTTTACAATTATTTACATTACTTATATCGCTTGTTTGCTTTCAATTAATAGCGATATTAATGAATACTTACGCTTAATCTTAAATCACCTAATATCCCTACACCAGATTAGTTAATTATCAGTCCTGATCACCAATTGCAGTTTTCAAACAACCTCAGTAACTCGTAACGCCTTTTTCACGAACTTCCTCATTAAAGGGGATATAGCAGTAACCAATGAATTTTTTCTACTTTCGCCAACAATTTTTTCTTACTTACTATAGAAAATAAAAGATCGGCAATCCATTGAGGATAATTTTTTTTACACCTTAATACATTATTACATAGACATAGGCGTTCTGATTTTAGTACCACTAACGGCAGAGAGGGGGAATAATACAGTTGGTGTATATAACGACAGGTTAGTGAAATGTATCTATTTGGTTACTGCGCTCACACATTTTCTCTGTCTCTATTTATCTCTTCCGTCTCTCTATCTCTATCCGTCTCTCTATCTCTTCCGTCCCTCTATCTCTTCCGTCCCTCTATACCTTCCGTCTCTCTACATCATCCGTCTCTCAATCTCTATCCCTCTTTCCATCCCTATCTCTCTCTAGTTTTCTTTCAGCCTCGCTTGTCTGCAATTCTTCTACACCATTGACCGACTAGAGGGGTTTATAATAAGTAACCTGTTGCAGTTAGGTAGACTTAACTCAATCATGTAGCCAGGTTACATCTGAACGCCTTAAAGCCATTCCTATTTTATACATTTAATAAATAATTTACTATATTTGTTTGTCGCAGCACATTTTTACATGTTATTTAATTTGCTTCGTGCTATTCGCTGTCGATATTTTGAACACCGTGCATTCATTTTCACTTCGCTGTAATTTTGGTTATGTTTACGGTTTACCTTTATTTTCTTATGGGCAGCGTAGTACGGAGTTGATCGAGAATTTGCTCTCGTGAACACTGGACGCTTGGCAATTCTAGTCTGGTTACTATTTGAACGCCTGAGGCTGAAATTTTGTCCTACTCATCCTACCCTCGTGACTTATTATATTCGCCTTATGCTGCCAGAGGTTGCTGAGGATTTCGCCCTTGTGTAAGAGGTGTTTGTCTCCCTTCACCTCTCATTCTTCTTTCTCTCGCTTTCTTGCTCTTTTTCTCAGTCACTCTCTTTCTTGGAGCGAGGAGGGCGCATGCACGGCGCGAGGGCACTGTGACGCGTACTTGGAAACACGCAGCTTCTAGCTAAAGGCCCGGTAGAGGCGAGAAGAGGCCGCGGTTCTAGTATTTGACCCCGGCGCCGTTACTGGGAAATGCTCGTCACGTCACGGCCTGGGGCTCGTCCCGATTCGCGAGCAGTCGTTAACCTTCGTGTACTTGCTCCACCCCCTTCCCTCCCCCTCTTTTCTAATACATCGATCACGAGTCACGTAATCGCTGCTCCACCTTCCGCTAATAATGTTCGCTAATGGGACAGCTGGCCTTTTCGCAGCAGCCGAGTGAACGGAACTACGAAGTTCAAAATAAGGCCTGCCAACTAACAAAAATACCAGTTTTTTTTTTTTTTTTTTTTTTTTTTTTACCTACGAAACCCAAGCTTACGGATACGGCGATATCATAAACCGAAAATCTATACAAAAATATTTTACCTCCTACTCATATCCGTGCCGCAAAAGTATCTTACGGTTACTACTCGCATATCAATGTAGGAAATTAGGTTGAAGCTTTGAACAAAATGCACTTCATAACAGTTATTAATGAAATATTATTATTTTTTGTGCAAGTAGGCTTCTAGTTAGAATACATTACCCGTTACTACTATTTCCTGGCGTGGAAATGTTTTCCTTAAATTATTTTTGTTTCACAGCACGTTTCCTTGCTATGAATACGTACAAATAACGGAAACCAACTGACTTACCGAAGAGAAATAACTCGAGTTGAAGTAATTAGATCATAAATATATAACAATAGAAAACAATATATAAAGTTGCAGTTTTGAAAAATGTTCTTTAAACTCCGCAATTTACTATACATAAAAGTATATTTTACTGTGTGTTTCATATATTTACAAAACAGCCAACGACTTGTAATTGCCGTGCGAATTATTTTATATCAGAAAGTTAATTGGTGTTATGCTGCAAGAAAATAAACCGTGATATAAAATTTCAATCACAAAAAATTTCGCCAAAGTACACATTCTTGTACAAATATAACATAACTAAAATGTACGAGATTAACGCGTTCAGTGTCAAATTATCTTGCAATGTGATGTACTGAACTTCTAGAGGAGATCTCAGTAACGGAACTCCAATTTTGACATTTCTCTTCCTTCTTACTTGGACGTATACCGTTACAAGATTGCAAGAAACATGCATTTCCCCACGAAACTACTGACCATTACAGCGGTACAAAATATATATTTTTTTTTTGTGAAAGAGCAATAACATTTTCTTTCACAATTCTGGTAAACTTAAGACATTTCTAAAACACACAGGATTGGCCCTACTAAAAAGTATTTCATCGAAACTTTTACACGTTAACATACAATAAGCATTCGTTCTGACAACAAGCATTGACCCACGATTTTTTTTTTCCGAAATATCGCTGTCTGACTTAGCAATGCAGTACACAACTAACAACCAAAAATAAAAATATCTTTCTATTGTAACGTTTTTTCTAACCTTGAAAGAGTGTATACAGTACTATATATACTACAACGTATGTTTAGAGGCTATGCGCCGCTATTGTGCTACTTCCGAGGTTTACATACATGAAACACTACTTACCAGTAAAAACCCAGATTTATACATGACAAATGTTACTACATGCCAAAAAGAATTATGTGCCTGTATATGAAGGTGGTGTAGCAGGTCAAGCCTGTTAATTTTACTACGCAGAATTCTTAATCTTGCTCTCAACATGTTTATCTAATAAAATAATATAGACATTTCAGACTATCCTCCTATAGTAGACTGCAAACTTAGTTTCCCTGTGTTGCAACTCAAAAATAAAACCACCTGTAAACGAAAGGCTTAGAATTATAAAGAAGCCTGCGTTACCCTTTACTACATAAAACTAAAAATATTTCACCACTTAAACACACAGAGGAAAAAATACCACAGCAAAACACTGCACTGCGTCAATGCGGTTCTCGTCGAGCGTGGCACTCTGAACCTTACCGCTCCCCTGTTGTATCAGTTACTTAAAAGTCCTATGTGACTGATGCAACAGGGGAAGTATACACGCGGGCATGACGGCGACTACAACAGATATTTCCTAAGTGGCCATTCAGCAGTTAACCCGCTATACCTCTCATCTCCAACGGCGCTGATAGGCAGCCTAACTCCTCAGTCTGGCGAATGCGAAATCTCCGCTAAGGATTCTACCAACTATCACGAAGGGGCCACAAAAAAAATAAAAAAAGCTTCGTTTAGCTGCTGCTACGAAAATATCGCGATAAACTGCTTTTAGTCGGTAGAAGGGGCCCCGAGGCCAGCAGTTTTAAAGGAGCAGTACACGTCCCACGGTTGGTAATTTCAGAGGATATCGGGGGTCGAATCAGCGTGCAAAATGCTTGCGAGAAGGCGTACTACCGCGCCCCTGCCGACACATTACATCTTCATTCTGCTCGCCAGATTGCGGAAACCATGCTGTTGCCAACACGTAAACACTTAACTCATGTATCGTTGGTATATTTACAAAAGGACCAATGCGATATTGGTATTTTAAGCAGTATACCGAAAGGGCCAATATTACACACTTAAAAATGTGATATTAGCCCTTTGGCAATATACCAACTATATATATATATATATATATATATATATATATATATATATATATATATATATATATATATATATACACACACGCATAATGTTCAGAAACAAACACATAATAAGCAAAGTACGCGAATCCTGGCATAAATTGAAGACAAAAATGTTATTGGCAAAATGTTGTATGACACACAATGTGGCAACACTGCAGGCAGATAGTACCCTCTTGATTTCCTCGTCCAGATATTTTATGTATGATACGTTAAGGCCAAGCACGGTCTTTAATTTGTTTCAGACAATTGCCAATAACTCAAATACTTTTTAGCCAATCGCTTTGAAAAATTTTGAGACTGTGTAAAGTCATACGATACACAATTTTGCATGAGCGATTTTTAAAATAATGTATCGTTTGCTAGCAAAAAATTATTTTGCGTCATTTTGTCTTATTTAGACAACAAAATATGTGATATTTCAGGGGCAAAAATCTGAAAATCCGTTTGGTGTATTGCAACACAAAAATTCAGGTACAAACGAGGGTATAGGAGTGTTAAATCTGTAAGAATGAATTTTTGATATTATGTATAAGTTTGAGTGAAAAAAAATATTTTCGAAACCATTGCAAAACTAAAGAGCGAGGCCTTAAGTAAACATAGAATCTTGTTTGGACTGCTCGGGATTTTAACCTGCACCCATAATATGCACGTCAGAACAATAGTAGTAAGATAAGTAAGACATCTGCGAGGCGCAACAGTGGACTAACTACCGTGCTATGTTGCCACATTGTACGTGTAGAATGTCATCGTACAACGCTTTGCTACTAACATTTTCGTCTCAATTTAACCAGGATTAGCGTGGTTTGCTTATTATGCGTTTTGTTTCTGGGTATCCGGTATACACACGCATACATACATAAATCCCGGAGTTTAAATAACAGACAATTTTCAAGTAAATTTTGAGACAATTTTGGAGACTGTGGTTGGCGCACTCGCCTTCCATTAAGACGATCCGCGTTCGATTCCCGTCGGGGTCGGTCCCCGGATTTTCGTCTGTGGGAATCCTGCCGGCAGATTTTCTTGGATATCTCCCGCATTCCCGGACCCTTAATTTCGACGCTTCTCCACACTCACACGTCAACCCTAAACAGCGCTTAAGACCTATATGTTAAATGCTGAACAAAATTTCTTCCTTTCACTAAAACACCTTTTTGCGTTGCTAGCACGGCCGTAGAATAACAGGTCTGGACACTCGCCTGGATATTTGACCCCCTTGTTGTTTGGCTGTAGTTCACCAAGTTACCGATATTATTGTGTTTTATTGGCGCTGATGTTACGGCGGTCGGACTAAACTCCGCCCACTTCCTTTCCGCTAAGATAAACAATTTATTAAAACGTATTTTTTTTATCAATTTATGAAATACTTTCTCCGTTCACAAATTTAAGAAAATGCTCCAGCAATCTTTATTTACTTTATAAATTTAACAATGGAAAAAAGTGGGTGGAGTTTGAGTCCGACCGCCCGGAAAACAGCGCCAAAAAGTACGAAATTCTCGGTAACTTGACGAACTACAGCCAAACAACAAGGGGGTCAAGCAAAATACATTGGTAGATAGGCGAGTGTCCAGACCTGTTCTTCTACGACCGTGGTTGCTAGATATTGGCGTATTATCAGAGAGAAACAAATAACGATTGTTGTTACCTGACACTGTAAAACATATGCAACACAATATTCAGAACCCTTAAAACAACACAATAGCGCTTAAAAGTAGGCGAATGTAAGCTAAAAGCGGGGAGAGCCGGAGAGAAAAAAATGCATAGGCGTACGCGACGTATCTGTAAAAGAATTTTTGCATGGAAAATAGAAATATTGTTTACTGTGCATGGTGATTTTTAGTTTGTCGACTGTGTTTACCTGCTTGAGATTACATGTCCTGACAGAAAAATTGGTACCGCTGCATTTTCATTCAAGGGACATTTACCTGGATTTTAGAAGATCACGCATAACGCACGGTATAGAACGTGTTTTGTCATATCATAATAAGCGAGAGAATGAAAATAAAAGCTTAACTTTATGACCTGTGTACTTCCGTCAGGACTGATTTGACCTATCAGCAGTTGCATAGAGTGAAATAATGTTTTGTTACAAGATTTTCCTTTCTTTATATAAAACTAGCTGTCCCTTTACGGCTTCGCCCGCGTGTACTATAGAAAAGAGTAACTAACTTTTAGTTACGTGTTAATTGATGGTGATACTATATTCTATATTATACTATATTCACTGTTTATCTTTAAAACATCAAATACAAACAGATTTGTCCAATCCACTGCGCTAAGCGTACTTTAATTGCAGAACTTCTTTTTTATATTCATCTTTATTTCTCTATAAAACAGCTGCCCGGCTGCGGCTTCCACCGCAAAACAGCTGCCCGGCATTTAACAGCTAGCGTACTCAATAACAGTGTAAAGAGCGCGCGCAATACGCTTGTATGATGTCATGTAATTCCCATCGCAAAGTCTTGCACGGGATACGAACCCGTTACCGCACCCCTCCCACACCCCAAACTTTATACAATACCTGAGTGAATGCTTAAGGCCTCGATCACAGGAACATACCTACATTGTTTAAACAACAATAGCAATAAAGCTCAAATTGACTCTACTGTTTTTAGGTTTTTTTTCCGGAAATTATTCGAATTTTTCTCGCCGTAAAACCCATCTTTGAACTTCAACGAGCAATAAAAAAAATAAAAGAATTGGCCAAATTGGTCCAGGCGTTGTTGAGTTATGCGCTTACCAACACATTTTGCGATTCATTTTTATATTATAGATTACTTTATATTAACTTTTCCATCGCCACTGGAAATAGTTTCAAATTTAATTCCTAAACTTCAAGACATTACTAGTATCCAGGAACTTACTTACCACAAGCAAGAAGAAGCATGCCGGACGATACCGCTGGTAGGCGTGTTTCCTCGAGGATCTCCCGTTTCCTCCGTCCATTCATTCCGGCACTGCTCCATACCCACATCATATGTCACCCTCATTTGCGCTAAACACCCAGATGTTAAGTGATATAGAAAGGTAAGATGTCAAGAGAACGATTAGAATACTCAATTGTCGATAAACTCTTAACTACCCATCACCGTTCGATGGGATTTTTTTTTTTTTGCCGAGTAGATATTCTATTAGCGGGCGTATATTTATATATCATTGAGCGGTAGTATGCTTTGCTTTAGCGTATACAATTTAAAACGTTTTTAGAAAGATAAGTTTTTGAAACTTCCGCGCGAGAGGTTTTACGGATAGTAAAATTATTTTCAAATGAAAACTGAATTAATTTTGAAATTCGGTTATTATAGAAACCTGGTCATTATCATTAAAAATAAAAAAAATAAAAATAAAAAATACAGTTTCCATTTGTATGGATTTTGTGGTTTCAGCCCTTATTCTTTGTAAACAGTTTTTAATTTTTTACTTGAAAACAAATCATACCACTGCTTAGTGCTTTATAAATAGACGTCCGCTAGTAAAATATCTACTCAGTAAAAAAAAAATCCCATCGAATTATGATGAGTAGTTCAGATTTTATCGACAATTGAGTATTCTAATCGTTTGCTTGACATCTTACCTTTCCATACCGCTTAGGCCCTAAGTGCTGACCAAAATCTCTTTACTTCTTCACAAGCAAGAACCACATTAATGTTAATAATTTTCTTTTTTTAGTTACATTAAAAATATGTTCTAGAGAGTTTAATTTGAACATATTAATTTCTAAACATTCAAAACACACATTATGTTACTTAAAATAAGCTGATCAATTGAATGTACACTGTATTGCAACTTTTAAGTAAACTTTATAGCATGTACCAAACCCCTTAATCAGGATAGAACACAAGAAAATTTTTATTAGTTTTATATGCTTTATTACTAGTTTCAATTATTCGAAAAATCGAACCAAATGAATAATGACTTTCTAATACAACAACGAAAAACGTTAGGTGGTCCCCAGTTTTCTAAACTTTTCACAGAAGCATCCACACATGCTACCGTACAACGTTCCGTGTAAACTACCAAGATAACTTCTTTCGTGGCACGCTGTCGTTATATCCAGAAATACTAACCGGTGAAGTAGAAGAAGAATGAAAAGCTAAGTGTTTCAACAGAAATAACAACCACTCAAAGACTATACGGGACTCGAACCCTGACAGTGAACGTCACAGCGACCTCGGACACGGAGTCGGCCCTGATGAACGGAGTGATCCACTTCATTGCCAGCCCCCAATCTCCTCGTAATGACCCCGAGCCAAGTAAAAACAACATGGTAACTTTAATTTCCAAGGGTGTGGTGCCGGATCAAGCTTGTAAACGTTTCTCGACCTTCAGCTGTGACGTGATGCGATGCGATGTGTGCGTTGCTGTCCTAGGAGACCCTTGAGCGAGGGAATTAGGAGCCTTGGGGGGAGGGGGGGGGGGAGATTCACGACAGGCCGAGCGACTTGACGCTTACCAAGGACTGAGATACTGAACGAGAAATTCGACGAAGGCTACTTCCTGATGACCGGCCAGATGGAGACGATGAAGAGGTACAATTATATTATGGTACATTAAGAGTGCGTGGTAGATAAATAAACGCTGAAAACATCAATTGATTTCTACGCTTTTTATCAAAGCCGATGTGGATAAAATACTCAATGACAATCCTAGATAATGATATTTGCCAACTTTATGAGTAAATATTTATCCAGAATTACTAATTCGTTACGCGTGATTTCTTGCGCCGCAGTAAACAGCACGAGGTTCCAGCGTCAGAGATTGTGCCTCAGAAGTTCGTAACATTGGAAACAATTTTGTTTAAAACGTTGGCTAAAACTACTGTCTAGGATTGCTATTGTTTAATTCTCACAAATTAGCTTCAAGAAAGCTACGGTTAAAGACTAATGCTTTTAGCGTTGAATTACATACCACGCCCTCTTAAACTCTTCAGACATCATATCGAGATATCTCAGTTAAAAATATATAAGCCTAAAAAAATTTTTTCCCCCAAAATTTTTGAGATAACTATTTTTATTGCCTGAAACACATGTATTTGTTATTTATCGCGAACCATCTATACGTTACGACACCCACGGCCAAATGGAGAGTTAAATCAAGCCAAGCCAAAGCACGCAGAGGCTGGCACAACCTTAGCCGGCCAGAGAGGGTCGCGTCGATGTTGTCAGCGACTGGTTCTTTCGCCCTGGAGTAGGGGGAAGGAGGGGGAGATTGCACCCCCCTCCTTCACCCCCACCCACTTCGCGGCAGCCGCAGTGCTAAAGATACTCTCTCGCCGGCCAAGGTCGCATGTCACGCATGGCCAGCCTTGGCAGGTCATTTCCTCCGGCCGGTGGCTACTGACGTGCGCAGTCCCGATGTGTGGACGTGTGCCAGCCGCTCACGTCCTCATGTAACTATTCTCCTACAACTGCGGCATTAGCACGCAAGTGGGGGAATAATCGGAATATTATACTTGTTTGAAATATAGTTAGTTTTATAAATGTTACATAGGAGTACATTGTTCACTAACAAATCGTGGGATACGGCTTGAAGCATAATTTTATATTAAAAAAAATTAAAAATAGCAAAACAACTCGAAATTTAAGAATTTTTTTAGTACAAAAAATGTAATTGGTTTTTAAATGTATTGAGTTGTATTCGAAGACATGTCGTTTCATTATTTTTAGTGCCTTTCGTGAAGGAGGCTGGGGGGGGGGGGGATGTATAAATTAAATACATGTGCAATTTGACTATGAAACCCCATCGCGGGAAAACCAGCTGATTTTTTAAAGAATAAAATGTATTTTCAAGGAACTTCTACAAAAATAACAGTATTTTTTATTTTATTTATTTATTTATTTTATTTATTTATTTATACACTACAAGATTCAGCTCTAGGCCGGTTTATTTTCACACTTAAAACAGTGGAACTTGGCCATAAGGGTGTTATGCAGTTTTACTTAAAATAGTTTTCTTCGTGTTCACTAATTTTTTCAAGACAGTATCTAAAAAAATTATTAATTGACATATTGGCAGGACTGTTTCAGTGTTTGGATGCACATCTGCAAGTATATTTCGTAGTCAGTGATTGTACGTTTCAACTATCCCGTCTTTAGAGTTCTACCCACAAACCACATAATTTGTGGTATTGCATTAACCTTAACCGCAAAAAAAAAAAAAAAAAAAACTTGGGGCAAAATTATTTTCCGCCGAAGTTCGCAGCTCTACTTATTAGTTGAAACCAAATAATTTATTGTCTTATTAAATTTGACAATCACGACATAAACCATTTTAAACCAAACTGACAAACAGATTTGTTATAATGTATGCTCTCGATTAAGCTTTTCAGAAAATTCGTTATAGCAAAAATGGTAAAAAATATGGGAGCAAGACTTTAAGTAGGGACGTGTAAAGTTCGCGTTATTTTCAGACTAGACTTCAAACGCTGTATGTTCGTTACACGTCTACACTGACAAAAAAGTTTGGTGAATTTCCTACACATGAACTGGAAGTAATTAACCTACACATGATATGGGAATTTTACAGTCCGATATAGTACCATTCCCATACAAAGTTCGCATATCCCCTAAAAGTGCTATTTTTCCTATACTTTAATGGGATACGTACCTTATAAATACATGGGAAATTACTTCGCTATACGTACGTTCTAAGTACTCTTATACACACGTGTGGTACAGAACCAAATATTTTCTTACAGTGTATTGTTTGCCTATGCTGTCGTAACTTACCGCTGAGAATGCTTTGTCCAGTATTGCAAAGTTCCAAGGTTAAGATGACCAACCTCCTGTGTAGTGGATACACACTTAACATCATACAAAGGCTCGTGGTCATCGAAATCACAGATTCTGCCCGTACGTACATAGGACAGTCGAGTCTAGTCTTCCAATCAATAGTAACGCGAATTTCATATATCTCCACAAATAAGTCCTTAGAGTTGAGGTTAACTGCCACGTGTTCAAAGTCGTGTACGCTACTTTATGGCGGAGTGGCCAAGCTCCTCGCGATCAGACCAGCCAGTTATGAAGGTCAGATTTTCACTGTTATATTCCTAGTAAAGGTTGCTGCCAACAGGATTGCAGGAAACCTGTTTTACCAGGAAACCACTATTCATTGCGGTTGAGCTCAAACAAACATTTCTTAAATTAGAACTTCCCAATATATCATATCTATAAACCCGGAAATGTTTGCGATTTCAACGATCTACCAACTGGAATCCACAGTCTCTCGCATACACTGTCCTCAGCCACTCGTTTATTGGCTGCTGTTCCAGTGAGTAGTCAGTTGTACATTCACCTCAGGAGTCCGTGAATCTTTCACAGCACGTTCGTCATTGGTTCAGTGTTTTCATGGACCCATTTCGTAACAATGACCCAATTGAAGGAGTAACCAACGTGTAGGCCTACACGAGTTATCTCCTTTGGGTCACGGTGGCCAAACGGTCTAATCACTCGCCTCCCACCAACGCGATCCGGGTTCGATTCCCAGTGGGGTTGGTCCCCGGATTTTCGGATGTGGAATCTTTCCGGACGATGCCATTGGTCGTAGGGTATTGTCGGGGAAATTCCGTTTCCCCCGCCCCTCTCAATCCGGCGTTGCTCCGTACTCACCTCATGTCACTCCTCACCAGCGCTTAAGAGGGCGTGGTACATAATTCAACGCTAAAAGCATTCATCTATAACGGTAGGTTTCTTGAAGCCAATTTGCGAAAATTAAACAACAGCAATCCTAGACAATAGTTTTAGCCAACGTTTTAAACAAAATTGTTTCCAGTGTTAGGAACTTCTGAGGCACAATCTGTGACGCTGGAACCTCGTGCATTTAACTGCGGCGCAAGAGATCACGAGTAACGAATTAGTAATTCTGGATAAATATTTACTCATAAAGTTGGCAATTACCATTATCTAGGATTGTCATTGAGTACTTTATCCATACTGGCTTAGAAAAAAGCGTAGAAATCAATTGATGTTCTCAGCGTTTATTTATCTACCACGAACTATTAAGACATCGATGTTAAGCGCTGACCAAAATCTTTCACTCACTCCATTATTTCCGCGTTGGAATTCGCAAAATTTTCGGTTATCTATATAAAACTGTCCCGAATATAAAGCATGTAAGAAGGACTTAACATATCGTCGACAGCGACGTCGGTAAAGGCAGAAGTAGTGTAGCAAACACGTATATTTGGAAGAAATCGCTGATGTGGCCGAGACAGACAGGTAACGTGGACGCGGAATCAGTGATGTATGAAAAACCACCATAAAGTTAGCCAGACCGAGAATCGAACTGGGTTCCTCCAAAATGCAAGTGGAGTGTTCTACTACTACGTCACTTGGCTCGGTCATAGCCAGATTAATTCTCCCTCCATGACAATAGAGATAAGAACACACCCTGTGGCGACCTTCACTGGGTGGTACTTGCTCTCATCTCCTGTTCTGCGGCCAGATTAGCTAACTAAGCAACCACAGTTAGGGCCGAATTTATAAACGATCTCCAGCGATCAGCCAGCAAGCCGCCAGCAGACATCCGGCCAGCGGCTTGCCAGCGGTCATCCACCCATTCCTCATTATAGTCGTCTGCCAACTGTTCGCACACCGGATGGGAGATGGATAGTTCCCCACCTTTAAATATGACAACGTTGCTGAATATTTTGTGTTAAAAATACCTACTTTCTATACTTGGACTACGTTTCGGAAAAGGCCCTGCATATATCGTTTTTATTTTGTTTTGTGAATCGCATTTATTTGTTTATTTTGAATTTATGTTTTATGTCGAAGTATGGTTTAAATAAATTTGTTTGGAAATGCAAACTTCTAGATAGCAAATTATAAGCTATGTAGTCGACAGGTGACGCACTTTCAAGTTAGAGTTCAAATTAAGCAAGAAAGAAGAAAATTATGTTAGAATCCAACATACTCTCGGTGTTGTTTTACGTAATTGCGAGCTGTAGTTCAACAGGTTAGTACTGTGTATTCATAAATACATTTTACGGAAAACTGCATTTTTGTATTCAGTATATGAGTGGAAATTAAGCAATTTCGTTAATTAGGGATGGCAGAAGGAATGCAAAATCTCTTGTTGGGAGGTGCGATGGACCATGAACGTGCCGTTTATAACCTTGGTGCGGGATGAAAAGGAAAGCCAAGACGTCAATACGAATTCACGAAGTTTGATTCAAAGTGGGTCAGTCGCCGCCTTCATTTAAGACACAGATATTCCCCAGTGTGCCTGTATGTGAAAGTTATAATTACCTTAAAGCACCACTGTTATTTTTAGAAAGTTATAGCATTTTCAACACTATGTACCAAATTTTGAACGTAAAAACAATTTGCTGTGTACTAATGGAAGGTATGAAAAATAAATTACCATGTTAAATACCAGTTAAATGTAGCTTAATTGCTTTTGTTACTATTTTTAAAACACTTAATTGCTTTCAGAATGATAAATATTGAGTTGAATAGTTCAATAAATGATAGCTATTTTAAACAATATGAATTTTTTATACCAAATACTGTACTAAAGACCGTGGAAATGACTTGGCTAATGTATGTTAGCTCTTTAATAACAGATCAAAACATACAGTACAAACCAGATACATTTTAAGGGGAAAAGGATCAATGTTTTATCACAAGTACGAAGTTTTTTTTTGGCTAAATTTGTCTTATTCATGCCAATCATGCTTTCAGTGTTATTTCTGTTGATAAGCTATGTTACTGCGCTAAATTACTATGAATTCATCTTTAAAACATTCTCTTGTGTGAGGTATTGATTACTATTTCAAAACAAGTATTTGTAATAATAATAATTACTTGCAATCGGGTACTCCCCCCGGTGGCAAACTGTAACTACTTCCTCAAACACTTACCAGTTTACCGTTCACCCATCTCGCTGCTTTTCTTTTTACCTTCTCCCCAGCTCCTGCACCTCCAAGTCCACATGAGTGTCCCACGCTGCTGCTGCATTGTTTAACATTGGCTTTAACCGTTGGCATATGCTCTTTTACTTCCCTGCTCACCCCTTTCAATATCCTTCCCAGCATTTTAGTGCACTTCCTATAACTACGGTACATATTTTGGATGATTTGTTGAAAATATAGTTTTCAGCAGTTAATTTCAAGTGTAAGATATAAGGCACATGCAAATCACAGGACTTACTGATGTGAACAGGAATAAGATACGAGTCTTGATTACCCTTACTGCATGAGTGGGATGCATACACGTAACCAATAAAAATCTCATCAGTTAAAAAAATTAATTGTCGGACCAGAGTTTGATTATGGATATTCTGTATACTATTTATATAAGATTAATTTATGTTTTCTGAACCAGGCACACAAACCCTAATATTGGAAAGAGGTACTGTAGTGACACAAATACCCATATGCCTTTATAATCGTGCAAGTTGTCAAATAATACATTATTTCCTCCCAAAAGTTAAGCTATATTGGACGTAGGCCCTAAGTTCTGCAATAACAGACCAAGGAACATAATGTGTGCTTAGAGATAAAAAGTCATTACGCTAAATAATTTTCCATGGTGAAATTTAAGAGGGCGTCGCATGAAGTGTAGTGCCTTAATTACTTATTTAAGTTTAATTTATATTTTTTTCTGAAACTTAAATAATGCTAAATTAGTTACTTGATCTACTGTTGTATTATTGAACTAATAATGACTGAAATTTTGAAATTTTAATTGTTGTCACTTGTTAATTACTATAGCTGTATTTAAACAATTTAAGTGTTTACATCTTCAGAAACAACATATAGGTATGAGATTTAAAATTACACAGTACGTAGACACCAATATTTCATTTGTAGATACATAGCTGGGTAATTATGCTAAAATTGATAACTCCAACAGTCCCCACATTTATTTCTTGTAGAAAGTGAGGAATGTAATCTTATTGATTTGTTTCTATGTTTGTTTTATTGCATCCGTAAGATCTTTTCAATACACAATAGTACAAAGATATTGGACAAGTCATGAGGATTACATAATAAATAGAAAACTTATACATTTACAACGATTACATACACATGTTTATACAGACACTGCTCTCTCATATGGTATATGAATTCATGTTGAATCTTCGTCAGCTCCTTCTGTACACCAACTCTATAAATTCTTTATTTTGGAAATCTGAAACAGAAAACAGGAAAGAGAAGCAGAAGAAAAAAGAAGATATTTGTGCAGTGTGTGACAGTATGTGGTCTTTCTAATGTTTGCATAAAGTTAACAATTATAATACATGGTGGCCACAGAGTACCGTTACCCCTATAATAAAGAGACAAATTGACATGTAACTCTTTGCAGGAGTACAATTTCTTGAGAAAGGAAGCTGATTTAAGATTAAGTTATGGCAGCTTCATGATAAAGGATGATACATCAGGATAGGAGAGAGACAACTTGAATATCGATAGCTGGTATGAGCACCATCATTCTCGTGACGCATAGATACACTGCCTGTGTGAAATTATGCGGAACATTGCTGGCAAACAGTCAATCTCATTTAAGTTTTCCATATTTTAACAGTTCCCTTCTGAGAAATGTGTCTGTAATCAGGATTGTGGAGACTTTGCTTTTTCATGAAACCAGGTAGGTTTACAGCTTCAAAACAATGAAAGTGCCTAGAACATTTCTCACAAGAGAGATATGAAAACATGGAGAAGTACATCAGACAGATTGTAACAGGAGCAGAAGTTTGTCTACTGCGTCATAAAATTATTCTAATACTACATTTTTTATGAACCCTTGTTGTTTATGATTATTTATTATATATTGGAAAACCTGAACTGTGTGGTGTCAGTCAAGTGACTCAGACATTAGAGGTAACCCACACTCAATCCTGCACCCAGAATACAAAAAAAATGTTTTTTTTAGGTAACAGGACTTTGTATTTTCATCCAATACATTACAAATGCACGCCTATTAAGATGGAAAATGCTCAAAACAATCAGACTTAAAAGAAAAGCTACCGATGCTATCTGCAATATAACATCACTTAATAGCACAGAACACATTGATGAGACTAATTAAATGGTTACGTAATAATTTTAAAACTTCTTTTGTACAAGTCTTTTAATATAGACACAATAGAATAGCTCATTTAGGTTACATGTAGCTGTGCAATACTGCACAATATGTGACAGGTGGTGGAGAAAATTACGGTTAATACATCTGGGGTGAATTCATTAGTTGCCCTCGTACAAACGTCTCCAACATCTTCACAGATTAACATCACGTTGAAAAATATGTTGTACTTACGATGTATGTTGCACTAAAAGTTTCACACAATTAACTATCTTGCAGGAAATTGCATTAAAATATTAACATTTTTAGTAATCCTTGTTTTAGAGTAATTTGACAACTGTATCACAGTATGTTCTACAGTGGTAACATATTAAGTTTTATTAAGGTGTGAAATATTAGCCGTTTTGCGCATATATATATATATATATATATATATATACACACACATACATAATGAAATATGGCTTGGAATGCTTCTGATTTTTTTGTAGCCGCAATCCATGAATGCCAATGTCCGCCGCTGGGGTACAGTTAATTATCTGCATAACAGGTGGCAAAGTAGTCACATATTTTAGTTTGTATTTCTTCCACCGCGGGCTGTCACAGCATTGGCTCACGTTTTGTGACTACATCCGTCAACCAATAATAACAACCACCTTGCTGCTTCCTGCCGGTGTTGGTTGGTGAGTGCTGCTCTTGCTGTTCCCAAAAAAGTTGAAAGTTGGCCTGGAATGGCTGGCACAGCACGGCACTGCAAGTAGAATGGCAGTCACGTCATGGTAACATAGGCCAATCAGATAGCCAGAATCACAGCGGCACGGCACTGCACTGCAAGGCAGTTAAAGGTTCATTGTGGCAGGGCCTATACCCTTTGTCACAAAAAATTTTGTTAAGTGGGTTTTTTATGGAGTAATTCACAACAACAATATTGTATTAACACATCTATGCAGACTTCCCCCGAATGCAATGAAAGGATCACCACGTGGATTTCTCGTAGTTCCAGTGGTATAACTGAAATATCGTGCACCAGTTTAGCACCTTGAGCATCAGTGTAGTCCTTATCACTTCTGAATCTGTATAATAGGTATGTGGTGCTCTCAACCGAGACAGTTACCAAATTTATGGGATTAATCCTTGTAGCCTTCACCCCTGTCCAGGAAAAAGGGTGCATTTGCACAGAAGTAAATTGTCTAGATTCTCAACATATGATTACTGGCTCTAGAAATAATGACATCGCTGGGGTGTGAGGATGCGTTCTTGTGTTTTATAATAAGTTTTATGCTCACAATTTTGATAATGCCCGGCGGCGAAAAGACTCCTCCCATCCCCACATCACCAATCCTCCTGTCCCTCCCTAAATCTTCCAACTTCCCTCACAGTAACCAATTCCTTCCGCAGTGCGTTCCACTCCTTCACCATCCTCACCAGCATTGACTGTCTACCCCTCTCCATTCTCCTCCATACATACCCTATGAATTTTCTCACTGTTGCTACCTTTACACTTAAAGGTTCCCTTAGTTAATTTGCAGGCCTAACTTTCCCACCCCCTCCCCATTCATCACTCTATACAACCTGACCAGCCTTTCCACTCTCCTTTTGTCCCTCAACGGTTTCCATCTTAATTCCTTCGTCATCACACTAGGCCTAAAGTTCCTTTCCTCCTCACCAGCCTGAACCTTCCTTTTCCATTTATTCCGCTCGTGTTACATATCCTTGACCAAACATTTTTATGGCCACAATCTGAATCCTTTGTACGTACTGAACACAAACACAATATATTTTAAAGGATGTCAGGTTGTGAATGTTCCTTTAAGCACTTCTTGGAAACTGCCTTAATCTACATTTACATGGCACGTGATTCAAATAATTGAACCCCTCTGACCGTGCTCGTGTATGGAAATCGATTAAATTAATGCAGTCTGTACACAGCCATGTAAGTTTTATTATTTCAGAATTTTTATGCATGTATGTAGTAAAAAAGCTTATAAATTACTACTGGTGATGCACAGTAGGTAGTATAAAATGGTGTTGACTTCTCGTTTATTAGGTAATACACATTTTAAGAGTTCCTGGACGAATCTCAAAATAGTAATTACATATAAGTCACCATAAATGAAAAAATAAAATTTAAGAACAACACAAGCAGACGTTAGGTATTCAAAAATAGCGATAACATACGTGTATATTCGATTTGAGGTTCACTGCCTTGTTTTCAAACAATGCCGAACTGCCGAATTTAAAATTTGCACTTGAAATACAAATTAAACAGCTGTGCCACGTTTATTATTTATATTTATGGTAATTTAGTTGGTCTTTCCTCTCCAATTTCATCATAACATTTAATAATAATTTTTTCGATGTGCCACATAACCTCGCCGGAATTGTCACCATTTTCATGCTCTGGGAGGCTGGATGTCTGCTGGCAGACCTCTCGACCTCATCCAGCAAAACACGGAGAACAGCTGTTCGCCGGCGGCCAACCGTCCTCCAGAAGAGCTCTATAATCGACACAACTCACAATTTCGGTGGAGGGAGGTTGGTTGTTACCCGGATGTCGTTTATAATTTCGACCCTTATACGCACAGCAACGCTGAACAACCGTCATCTACTTGGCACATCCCGCACACCAGTACCATATTATCCTATAAATGCAGCGCCTTATTATGTTAAGTTAATATCATAAAAAAACACTTCACAACCTTTCCACTTGAAATTTACTATGATTTTCTGCATGTTATGTTATATTTTCTTTCCTCAGTATCTGGTCGCAATATACAAAAAAAAATTATCTTTACAAGTATGGGAAGGCACGACGGATACTCCAAAGAAGAAGCATTGATTAATTATACTATCAGCAAGGATATACAAATTGCACGTTCTTAAAAAAAACTGATTGTTTTACACGTATGCTATGTTCGTCCATACAGTATTTTAAAATAGCACCTTATTTAAGTACAACTTACTAAAACCTCCATTGTGGATCAAGCCGAAGAAAGAAAAACTACAAGAAAGTCGAAAATTCACGAAAACTATGTTTACGGAGTTTTGCAGTGACTTCGGAAATATTTTTTTTTATTGCTACCTAATACTCATATCAAAATTTCGCTGCACAGTTTTGACACTTATATGTTATAATTTGTAGCTGATTTTTTTTGTAGAATTATACTGAACGGTTTTTTAGATTGCATTACCCAAAGTACCACGTTTTTCGTCGTGAAAATAAGCAAAAATGAAGGAAATTATTTTTTTTTTTTTGCTGGCGAATGATACATTATTTTAAGAAAACGCGTCCACAGTATTGTGCATCTTGTGATTGCACATTGACTCAAATTTTATTAAAACTTTTGGTTAAAAAATATTTGAGTTATTGGTACCAGTCTGAAAAAAACTCGGGAACAAGCCCTTAATTTGGCTTTAGCTCCGAATGTACGTCTCCCAAATACTAACAGAAATAAAAATGTTAGCTGCGCTCTTTCTAGGAGAAGAGGAAACCTAAAATAGAAGTTCTCATGACTCGACTAATACTCATCGCCCTCCTCTTTCCTTTCATTTACACCTTCCAGCAGTCTAAACAGTCGATAACCTCACCGTGATGTTTATACGACAACGGCGCCTAGCGAACGTGAAAGTCAACGCGGGAAGACTTCCGAAGAAGGAAAGCAGTGCTCGGAAGTTTAACGTCATTCGAATTTCCGCTAACTCGTTGATGCACCAGAAAAACGAGTCGTTCCAAAACATCTAGAGAAATCATAAAACAGAGGTGGACTCAACACAGAAGCCTCCAATCAAATTTAAATGTTGACTTTTTCCTATAAATCAAAGCCTCGCCCAAGTTGGAATAATCACTGAAAGCAAGTTGGTTAAAATGTACCATATATTAATTACTTTCAGTGGAAATATCTCCCAAGGTGTACCTCTATGCTCGGCGCAAGGTACGAAAAAGACGAATTCTAAATATATAAGGCATTTATAGACGTTCTAATCGGCAGTGAAGCAGTCTGCTTCTCGAAAGAGAGCACTTAATTGACAATTGATGTCTTCTGTTCATTACAGTTTGGTTACCAGAGTTCATAGCGCTATAAAAATTTATAGTAATTCCTACAGGTCAAGGCACTGTCTCATCTGCAGAAATACTAGTAGCTAAATTACGTTCGTAAGAAATCGGTTAGACGTCCAGTAAATTCTGGATAAGTAGCAAAAGCAATTAAATACAGTAAACTATTGAATTCAACATTTTATGCTGGTTTTACAAAGAGTTACTAAAAGTGTAAAACATTTCCTTGCATCACAGCACAAGTACTCTTATCAAGGAGGGAAAAAATGTATAGAGAGAATATATATAAAGAAAGAGAAAGAGTGAGAGAGAAAGGCCAAGATAAATGCAGTAATAAAGAGTAAATGTGTGTTTGTGGGGGAGGGGGGACCCTGGACTACCACAGATTCACACACCAATGGGTAGTCGTATGAAAAATAGTGAATCTGCATTACAGAATTAATTTCGCGATTCACACGTAATTCAACACGTGTTGTGTTCTGCTATATCGTTCACGTTGGTAATTATATGACCTCGTACAGTGACAGTATGTCGTCTGAAGTGGCATTCCCATCATTCTTCATCGAATTGTACGCTAAGTTCTGAAAGGGCCGTCACAGGTCGTAGCCGCCGGAACACGCACAGTTAAGGGCGCGATGCACAGCAATTTTCATTACCATGTTTTTATATTTTATTTGTACGAGATATTTTCCCCCTTATTTTAGACACAAAATGTGACTAAATTTTACTCTCATGAATGTTTTTATCTCTCATAGTTTTCGCGTAATGTTAAACTCAAAATTTGCATGTTTCCGTTTTAAGGACAACACTTAAACCAACTGACATACCAAAATAAAATAATAAATTCACTGTGGATGAAGACGTCGCAGGCTACAATTTCACGTACATAAATATAAAGAATAAAACATTTTTGTATTTAATTAAAAATTAAAAAAAGTACAAAACAATATATTTTTTGGTGTAACATAGCTGACTGACATTGTAGCCTACAACAACGTTATTCACTGTGAATTTTTTCAGCTCGGTAAGTGAGTTGGTTTTAGTGACATCCGTAAACATGCAAATTTTGGCTTTTAAGGAGCCATTATGCAAAAACCATGCGAGATAAAAAAATTTTATAAGAGCAAAATTTAGTGTAATTTTGTATGTAAAACAAGAAAAAAAATATCTGGTACAAATATAAAATAAAACCATGGTGAAGAAAATTGCTGTATACCGAGCCCTTAACAGCTCACTCCCCCCCCCCCTCTTCTCTCTCTCTCATACACACACCTATGTGCTCTGTTTGGTGAAAGGTCTAGGACTAGCACATCAAAATGGAGAACCGTATTAAGAAAAAGCTGTCTGGATAACAATACGCGATCTTTTCAAGTAGTGTACTTGTGTTGGCGTCAAAGAGTAGACCTACTACGTGTAAGTATCCAACAAACTATTTTTGTGTTTAATTATTTAAGGATCCTTACAAATAATTTGACTGATTTTATGGAAGTGGATCGTGTATGACTACGTTGGGAGTGGGGCTCACGCAGTTAACATTAATAGCATTCATTTAAGTATAATGTTAAATTTAAAACACGGTTTTTTTCTAATTAATAATATTTTTTAATGAATATAAACAAAATTAATGGTAATCATATGGGGCGGGAGAAAAGGGGGGCCTAAGATACAAACGTACAAGTACATATATTTAAATAAAATGTTAAAATATTAAATTAAATTAATGGTAAATTGTTAAACTAAGAAATAATTTTGCTTGATTAAAATAACAATTTCGGTTAATTTTATATGGGAGAGGCGTACCTAAGCTCAGTTATACATGCATTTCAATAGAAAATATAACATGTTTTAAACTGTAAAATAGTAAATGATATTTTTAATGAAAATAATTACGTTGATTGATTTTTTTAAATTGTGTTGGTGGTTTAGCCACACAGAGAAAAAAAATCATAACTTCTTTTTTAGGAACGAAGAGAGGAAATATTTGAGAGAGTAACATGGAAAATTTGGGGAAATTTGAGAAATTTCGGTTATTTTTAAGGACAAAAATGTCATTTTGAGAAAAAAATATGGTGGGCCGAGTAACATGATCCAAAATGGCGGGTGGCACCATACAACACCACCTTCAGGCTCCGGTACCACAATGAACAAAAACATACTGCTGACACACAACTTTGTGAACGAGAGAACCTGGTAATGTGACTGAGCGAACCAGCTTAACCCCAGCATGTTAATATAACCTCCTCTAGACGCAAGTGCCCTTGCTGTACCCAGGTCGTTTCCCAGCGTAAACAAACCCACCGCATGCTGCTAGCTGGAGATGAAAGATCAACAGCTCGAGGGAACGGCGTCGTGTTGTCATGCAACGAGCGGTATGTTTACAGGATTTAGGTAACAGCGAGCGGGAAATTGCACTGGGAGCCAAAGTTGGCGCGGTCCAATTACGGCAGTCGTCACCCTATGTCGTGGCGAACATTTTAAGTATTAAAGTTATTCTCTGTTACAGAACTACCGCTGGCAAGAAAATTATCTTCATTATTTTTTAGGTTACCCAGATCACTTTGTGAAAAGTTTCAATGAGAAAACACTGGACATCGTATTAATAACTCGTTTTAGATTTTTAAATGTTTGTTGCAATGGGAGTTTACAATTATAATTTATTGGTTTGTGGACACGCGTCATTGATCATGTTTTGTTGACCAAACTTGTATTGTGTGACACCGTGACAAAGTACAAAAAAAAAACGCACAAATGAGAATAAAAATCCGAAGAAAAATAATCCCAGAGGAATTCCGTCAGTATTTTTAATTATTATATATATTTATCAGCACCTAGAAAAGTGGAAACATACTTCCACATAAAAACATTTGCCATATTGTAACATCAAGCAGGCGTGTACATGGTAATTAGAAATCTATCGCGGGGTGAAATATTTTCGATAAAAATGGGTTCCTTTAATTAATACTGATGATCAGCAGCTACCTTTCTCGAAGACATCAATTTTCGACCAATAGTGATTGAACGACGTAGTTGTTCTTATATTGAACTCACACTAAATAAGAGAAATGAAATTGGACAGAGGCCATTATACGAGACAGAATCTCTTTGAACTGGGTGTGATTACGTAAGCTTAAAAAACTGCTATACATGGCGATCTGCACTGATATAAGTCCATTATTTTTACTAACACAAGCAAAAGAGTAGCTTTCTAATAAAATTACTTTTTAAGCGCAAATGTTACGGGAAAATATTTTACAACACTGTAATAAATTTCGTAAATAGTAGTCGGAAGTTATTAACACAATCACAGTATTACAAATTTACTATACTTCAGCTTGTAAAGAGAGAAAATGTTGACACTATTACTATAATAGGGACGTTACCATTAATTTGTGGTAAACAGTTTTACCATACCTACTTATTTAACTCTCCTATAAATTGGTGTTGTAAATTTACAAATAATATTTTACTGTGAAGTTACTATTTTAAGAATTACTGGCCAAATAACATTTCATTAAGGTAATTTCCTGGCTAGTTCTTTTATTATGATATAACTGATACAATTAAATGTGTGGCGTGAGTGTGTTGCAAGGTAAGTTGTATTTCACGACGTCTGTACAATTCCGAGAGTGGCATATTAGAACTGGCATCACAGTCATGCCTAGCTACTACCGATAGTCAACTCGCGAGTCTGTACAGACGTTGTAAAGTACAGCTTACCTCGCAGCACACCCATGCCACGCCACTAGTACAATTTAAGTCAGCTGCACACGTCAGTATTTTACAGAGTTTACACCGAAATGTTTGTATCTGACTCTCAATACACACACTTTAGAATTCAACGGTTTTGAACGAATACCCACAAAAATACGAACTAATTCATTAGTGCAGGCATTACGCGTATAGTTAACGCTGTTTTTTTCAAATACATATCACTTAAGGTAACATATACGTTTTAAGAAAATGCATATTTTGTTTAAGGTTTATGTGTGTAGGTACCTTGGCACACAAGCACCCGAATGAAATAAGCTAGCTCAGAATATCTAACTTACTTTATAAAACTCTATGGCGTATATTTTGTCGAGTGGAAAGTTAAAATATAGAGGTCATGATATACAAGTTGGGTGTGATTTAGACGTAAATATTAGTGGAGTAATTCCATATAGAAAATTAGGCAGAGCATCCATGCAATCATTTAGCCGAAAATGCATACTGAGAAACGACCACACACAAAAAATGTTTTCCAGTACCGATTTTGAGCAAAATCTAGAAAATGCTGAATACACAAAAAATAATCATGGTTTTGTCAATTAGATATCTTACCCCAACATGTTAGGTTGGTGGTGTTCGCCCCTTCTTAAAATCAGTTAATTATGCTATATTACGATCGCATGGCATTTTGTAGTCATAACGTCGTATCATTGTTTTATTGTTGTTTATGAAAAATAATGTGTGAACACTAGTAAGTAGCTTTTGTAAAACACCTTCCGGCCAAACGTTTTGCCTAAACAGTGATCGAAGTATCAGAGAGTGGATTTGAGTGTCGTTACCCACCGCCTGTGACATTATGCAACACGCCAGTCGGGCATTAATTTGATCCCCGTTGGGGTCACCTCTCATTTTCACATAAAGAAATAGAGCTGGATGGTATTTTCCTTGGGGATCTCTCGTTCTCCCCGTCCTTGCATTCCGGTTCTGATCCACACCCATATGGGGATTTATATGAATCAAGTTTTTGAAGAGATTTAACTATGATCAGTGGTTTCCGCAAGGTTACATTTGACTCGGTCGCCCGTTTTTAATCAAGCTACTAACGCCAGTAATCCTAAACGTTTTTATAGGATTTTAGGTGCAGGACGTTACTTATTCGTGTCTGATCTGTGCCTTTTCCTTGGCTTAATATAATTACGCATGCGCAGTATGCTTAGTCCTACGGCCGACTACACACGTTACAACGCATATTGTTTTTAATAAAAAGAGAGAAAAAACCGTCAAATTATACAGAAAATAAAACTTTGTAACATAAATATTTCTAAGTAATAACTCATTAGCATTTTAATAACCAAAATAAAGAAATTTGTGATTTTCAAAACATTACAGTATAAGTAAATTTTTTTCGGAAACTATTACGTAGCAGATTCAGTAGCTCAGAAGCTAAGGTGTCGGACCATAAGTTATTTTATTCGGGTCCGAATCAAGGTCACTCCGATTTTTTATTTACTTTTTTATATTATGTAGCACAATAAGACAAAAATGAAATTCATGTTTACTTCCATAAATATAGTTTCTAAGCATTTATTTAACTAAAAAAAAATTATAAGGTGACATGAATAACAAACCATCGCCATCGTTGATGAATAGAAATTTCTCCCCTGTAAATTGCAGCCAGTCTTTACGAAAAGCACGTCTGGTGTACGGTATTGAATGACTTGACTTTTTTTGTTCTTAGCGCTCAAAAATCGAAAGAATATTGGACGTACGACCAGTAGGCACCTTTTGTAAACCGGCCTACTTAGAAAATACATGCAATTGTTATATACTGCAGATTTAAACACATATGTATGAGATGATATGTTTAACTCACATTCAGAAGTTTTGACTACGTTGACATTTACAAAAATTTCAATATTTTTAAAATTAATATTCGAAATAAAATTATCACTAGTAAAACAAAACGAATTTGCTTTTCATTTCTACGTTAAGTACTCATTGCATTTAATCTGCGTTCCATCATGTAAAAAAAATAATTTTAGAAATAATTATATGTGTTCACGATATTTTCACCTACAGAAAAAATTAAAACTGTGTGCCTTGTGCATAGACGTGATAGGACATTTATTAGGAGTGCCAATGCCACTCTACGAGTAATCTATTCTTTTTGGTCCTTTGTCGATAGGAAAATATCAAGGTAGGTGACCACAAATAAAAAATTACACATTTATTTTTAAAGTAATCACACTTGTACACGTATCTGCGATTGCTATGTTCATATATAGAGAAGGTACAAGCCTAACTAATACGACAACTTTCCTCGATGTGGGTGCAAATAAACAAAAAGTAAATCACACTGATCTTGTAGATATAAACATGCGAAAATATATCTTTGTTCATGTGATGCTATCTTCTAACATAGAAAACCCATAACAATAGGAACTAGCATTAAATACATGTTTGAACAATAATAGTTTTTAAATTAATTTTTAAAGTCGGCCCAGTAATTATAGAAAAAATAATAGTATGCATGACAATTAGAGGGCGTTCATTATTATAAACACTGAATAGTCAAATAACAATAAATACACAATTCCTCTATTAGTTATGTGGGACAGAGTGTGCTAATTTAACGTGGCTATAGCTTATGAAAAATATGTCAAAATATGTTTTCAAATTTTCCTGGGATGTGAATTATAGTGGTAGTAATGTCAACTTGAAAATAACTACAAAATGTGATTTCTTAAAATGTGAAGCAAAATAACACTCTGAATAGTGCCAAAACAATTAAAGATCAAGTAGTTTATTTTATTAAAATAAGAATACTTTTGAAGTCAACTTTAAATTATAATTTATTTCACGGAAACATTGAAATTACATTTTAGATTTTATTTCATGAACTTCTTCACGTGATACTAATACAAAATATCCTGAATAAACCTGTGTTTTAAACTGAATATGATACACACAAAATACGTTAATATCAAACATATTTATCGAGTTTGGTGATTTTCAGATGCGTGGGTAGTGTAGATATCTCATGTCATCAAGAAAACATATTACCATTGCTTGTGTTTTGATAATATAAACAACGTGTGCGCTCAAAAAATTAGTTTAAAGGAAAATTTTCAATGACCGCCATTATGGAAATATGAACAAAGTACGCAAAATTCAAATCAACTTAGTCTGCTGTACTATATTTTTACCAAGTTTGATTACATTCGCTGCGTATGTTCGAAAGTGTTTTAATGTGGGGGAGAAATTGAGAAACACACAAATGGACAACAGAAAGTAGGCTTAAAGAAAAGAAGAAAAGCCTTCGTGGTCCTGCATACGTGTTCAAGTCATTTTGGTGGCCGTTTGCCCAGCTCGCCGAGCGGTGTGTAGAGATTCGGCCGTTAGCAGATTATTCGAAAACTACTCAACGCACAGAAGTGACCTCTGGTTAGGAATATCATTCAAATAACGCCACATGCGTGTACTTCAAGTTCGCCAGTAATCATTAAAGCATATTGCCAAGCGACCAAAATGGTAACAATTGGCGTTTTGCGGTGGTTTTTGAGCATTGAAATCTTGGTGCAGAATCTTCCATAGGGTAATATTATAACTATGTCTCGTAGAGGTGTGTTGTTGGTGCTGAGAAGACCACATGCCAGTTAGTTACTTGCGCATAAAGGCTAGGGTAATGCGTGATACGAATGCTGTCCTAGCCCTTACAGCTTCCCGCATTTCAAGGTCTCGAACGCGCAAAAGACGATCCCCCAGACAGCCACTTAAAAAATATAACTTACTTTTTTTTTTACTTTGCACAATAGATGGTCAGTTTTACCTGTAACACTTAAATTTCTAAAGTTGCATTAGGTAATTTGTAATTATATTACAATATTTATGATGACTTCAAGTTTAAAACATATTTTAATGTAGTACATTACGTTTTAAATGTAAAAATAAACGTCCTTTTGTCAAATAGCTGTTAAAAATCACTGCTACTTGATCTATAAAAGAGCACTGCCCAGCGTCGCCTTCACTTGTTTATATCCTCACACGGGACGGCAAATAATAATCCGTGACTTATCCGATACCATATCAGGCGCGTGTTAGGTCTCGGCCGTTGCTTTTCTAGCACCTGAGATGGTAGCACTTACGTAGTACCTTGTGTTCAGGAATATCCGCCTTAGAGATGGATAATTATCCAATTTCATGAGTTATAAAGATGGAACCAAGGCAACTACACTTAGGCGTTTCCAGGGAAGTGGTTTTTGAGGTTAACTCCCCAAACCCCAACCCGGCACATTAAGATTTTTTTTTGCATATGTAACATTCTACATTCTGTTCTGTTCAAACTATTACAAAAATTTATAACACTATAATAAAATATTTAACTATTTATACTACCTCAGCATTAAAAAAACATAAAAAATACAATTATTAATACTACCTTCGCAATTACAGTTGAAAACCTCCTCTGAAAACAATATCTGGGTACGTCCATGCAACTACGTTATGTATGTTCAAGACTGCTTGTTACTAAAAGCGAGCTACATGCATTTTCGTAGAATAACTTAAAACTGAATCAGCCGGTGTGCATGCTGCATATATCTGACGTTTTTTTTAAAACCAAGATTGACGTCTTTCCGAGAAAACCAATCTCCTTGCTTGAAACTGCATTATTTCTGGTCTATACATCAATCTGACATGCTGCCCGCTGATCAGTTAAGCTTTTTGCAGTCAGCGGTATGAACAAAAAATCATTATTCTCGCTCGGAATCTTGTAATGGGATGGCCCTGCGCATTGATAACCTAAATAATCAGATACTGATAAGAAGAACAGAAGATGCTAACGATTTTATTATTTCTCTTCACCTTAGTTTTTAATCATAATAATATCGTCTGATACAAAACACACTGTTACAAAATCAAACTCAAGTGCCGTATTCCGAAATCAGCCCATTTTATTTGATTTGTACTTGTATAAAAATTTTCTGAATATAATTACCCAAATGTTTTAAATAACAACAAATCATATTTCATCTTTTATAGCAAAATCTTGTAAGTACACAAATATTACTGTGGAAAATTTTTTGTACGCTCGAAGAATGCTTTCTATGCTGCAACACAAATTGTGTCGCAGCAACGATTTTTTTTTATTTTAAATTTACCACAGAAATAGTTTTGAAATATTTTATCTTACCCCTTGAAACGAACCCAATCCCCACACTGTTACGCATAACCAACCTAAATACCACGGACACAGTCTGCCTACTACGAGGTAGAGATATGGGTTACTACATATCCGGACAAAGATTGGCTATGCAACAAGAGTGCTGAGACGCATGCAACACAATATCATCCAGAAACATATTCTTAGAAATCTTCCGAACTAACGGCTCTATGTCTGGTGTATGAACTCGTCACGTCACTTTATTTATTCGGAGCTGTGATAAGTAAGAAAAGAAAAAAACATTAGGCGAAATTTGGTCTCGTTTCCTCACTAGAGTTCATGGAAAATACCTTTCCTTTTTTCCTGTTCGAGTCACTGGTTTCGTCTCTAACGACCTCTATGTTTACGAGACCCTACCGGTTACTTGCGGTAAAATGGGAGAGCTGTTAAACAAAGGAATATTGTTTTCCTCTCGTTATATTGTAATTATCCATTTCCTTGGACATGTGAACACAGCAGGAAGATAAAAATATACAGGGCATTAGGTGTCGCCGTACTGTAAAGCAAACGTCTGAGGCTGTGATAAATTGTGTTCTTTACTGTAACTCTAGACAAGACAGTCGACGAAAGTGCTAATTTTATCGATAGCAGCCAGTACTTGCCTGCCTTGCAAAGTAAGCCCACGTGAAGCTAACCTACCAACGGAGGTCGGCTAGACTGTTAAAAGAAACGGACAGCAGTTACTCTGGATTCATGCAGCCCTATTTAAAGAACACGTTGTGTGACGCAGCATGTTGAAATACCCACCCGGAGGGCACTAGTAAGACTTAGTTTGTAAAACCAGTGTTAGCATGTATACAACTATACTACACAGTAAGAACTAGAAGTTACCAGCATAACTGGTAAGCCTACTTTCCTCAAAGTGGGTGCAAATTACCCTGAAATTGATACACGTTTACGTACATCAAGGAATATTAAGTGATAACATTGATTTATAAATGTGATAAACGATATATATCAAAGATAAGTCATATTACTAAGTGATATACGCTGTGCCAAGTATAATAAAATTTGGGGAAAATATTTTCTGAGGTGACTTTTCATTATACAGATAAAAAAAAATAGCGGCTGTTTTCAAAATATTAGAAAAGAATGAATTAATACGCAAAAGTCAAGTCAGCTTTGTATAGAGTATGTTCACCACTTGTGATGAAATCCCTGAAAATATTTCATTAGATAAGTCATATTATGCAAGAAATATAAAAATGTCTACAATTAAGAAATTATAAACACTGAATGAACGAAATACACTAAAGTAAAGTCAGCTTTGGTTGTATAATATGTGTACTAAGTTTGGCAAAGTTCTAAAAAAGATTTTCTAAAATACGGGATAATATACTAGAAATATAAAAATGGTCGCCATTCTGAAAATAAGAAAACAGGATGTAGCATGTGTTTACCAAGTTTAATGAAATTCTGAAAATTATTTTCTATGCTAAAAATATAAAATGGCTGCTATTTTGAAAATATGAATACAGGATGATCAAAATACACAAAAGACAAGTCAGATTTGTATGTAGTAGATGTGTACCAAGTTTGATGAAATTCTTAAGGGCGGTTCTTTTGATATCTAGTTTGATTGAAAAATGTTAAAATGGTCGCAATTTTGAAAATATGAAAAGGACGTAAACGAAATATATAAAAGCCAAGTCAGATTACAAAGTACTACATATTTACAAAGTTTGATGAAATTCGATCCACTAGATCAAAAGTTTTTAGGAGACACACACACACGCGCGCGCGCGCGGGCACAGTCGTACATACATACAAGTCGAGTAAAAATTCTACTATTACAAACATTTTTTTTTGGAAACTAGTTTCCAAAAAAATAGTTTGTTAAGTTTACAAAAATATGGTGAACTTCACAGGAAATGTTTGTAAATATACAAATATGCCTGTATATTTACAAATATTTTTGTATATTTGTAAATAATAACTGAACATTTACAAATAAATTCTATTGTTTGAAGTGGCACAAAGATTTCGACAGTCAATTTCCAAGATTTTATTGTAAAAGTGCAAAATATTTTGTAAAAGTGACACGCCACTGAAAATTATTTTGGTCCACATCAAACACTGTGCTCAAAAAATATATCCCAACAGTCCCCTCATGAATTCATAAAATGTAGACCATTTAAATGACCTGCGACATTCTTGTTGTAGTGCCTGGACTGATAAATGTTTAGACATTAGTTTACAAGCTTTTCCTTGTAAAAGTACGATTTTTTTACTGTACGTAAATAAGGTTTTTTAGGAAAAGTAAAAAATACAATTTTAGACGCCAAGTTTAAGTGTGTCCTTTAAGAGGAATAAATAGTATATGCATTTCTAGGGGTAGACGCTCTGCCACCTGAAGGGGGAGAGCTAGATGCTAAATTTAATTTATATATTTTCTGCAGTAATTTCTATTTTAAAATATTTTTGGTAAATGTGATAATGTTGAGGCAATTGCGTGATGAATTTTGGAGATCATAACAGTGTTATATGTTTATCTTATATTGGACTTGTAATCATTCTTGAATGTTAACCTATAATTCGTTTACAATGATTCTGCATGATAAATTAATGAAATATTTCAAGTTTATATGTGTTGGGCAGTTTATCAAGAATAAATTGTGAGTGTTGTCAAAGAGAAAAAAATTGATAAAACTACTTGAATAAATATTACGGCTCGGAAAGTGAAAAATAAAGAATATTATGTAACACGCCCCATTAAAAGGAATAAATAATATAGGCATTTTCAGGGCTTAGACGCTCAGCTTCCCTAGCGAAATAGAGAAAATAACACACTGACGTCTATGAATAAATCATTTGGCCTTCGGCTCGTGCAAAAATATTTTACTGTTGCTGTTGTAACTGCGAGCTGGACTACGAGCGGGATTGGCACCTAAGCGTGCGGGTTATAAAGCCGAATATTCCTTCTCATCGCCTCTATAAGGGCTGTGGAAAGGTACGGTGTCTAGCGGATGACGGGAACACTCTACCGTTAATAAAATCTGAACTGCTCATCAAAATTCTGTGATACTTTGCCGAGTAGACATTTTATCAGCGGACGTTTACTTATATAGCACTATGTGGTAGTATGCTTTACTTTCTAGTAGAAAATTAAAAACGGTTTTTAGAAACATAAAGGCTTGAAACCACAAAATCTGCAAAAAAAAATTGAAAAACTGTAATTTTTATAAGTTTTAATATGATAATATCTGGGCCTCTATGATAACAGAATTAAAAAAAAAAAAAAATACTCGCGTTTTCAGTTGAAAATATTTTAACATCCGTAAACCTCTCGCGCAGAGATATTCAGACAGTAACATTATTTTCAAATCATAACGCGAGTACTTTTGAAATTCTGTTATTACAGAGACCTGGATATTATCATGTTTAAAAGTGACAGTTTTTCATTTCTGTAGATTTTGTGGTTTCAAGCCCTTAGCTTTCTAAAAAAAATAATTTTTTAATCGAAAGTAAAGCATACTACCGCATAATGCTATATTAATAAACTTCCACTGATAAAATATATAATCGACAAAATATCTCACCGAATTTTGAAGATTTTATTGACGATTGTGTATTCTAGTCGTCCGGCCGACATCGTGTCTTTCCATACCCCGTAACTAGAGATGATGGCATATCGCGAAAAAGTTTTGTGTCAACATACCCTCAAAAACGCTGTAGGTTCTTGCAACATGTATGATTGCGAGATATACATCTGACACAACGTAGATATCTGCAGACCAGTGTCAGGCACCAAATATTACAATAGCCGGATTCTTATTAGCTTAGTTAAATAAGCCAACCTCTTCACGTACAAGTGAAAGCCAGTAATCTTCTGGTACGTTGAACGTACGTTGAAACCCAGCAAACAGTCAAGTATTCCCACGATAAACCATCATTAGAGGTACGTAAATTTCGCAGATACATTCCAGGTCAGGTTGAACGCCAATTATGTATACTTCATTGTCATGTCTGTGACTTGCTGGCGGCTGTTACGAAACGTGTTTGACTACTGCAAGCCAGTAGTAAATAAGGAAATAATGCGAAGTGCTATCGCTTGCTACCTGCTTAAGCCGATAGATAATCGATTGTGGCCAGTGGGTGTATAGGACTGACAAGTCTAGGCTGCTGCCAGATGAATCCGCAAAATTGACGTCCTCTAACCATCATCTCTAACCATCATCGCTGTCCATAAGGCTCAAGTGGCGTCTGTCTTCTGCTTGAGGACCGCGACTACTAAAGAGTAGCGGCCAAGGTCCTACGTCCGAGGCTGATGTCTCTTAGTGAGTGAGTTGCAGTTGTAGTCGAGGCTACGTCCATAACTTGGCTGAGGCGGGACAGCCTTCCCGCTATTCTCAGCCAGCACTGACGTGTATCGTCCTTGCGTTCCACCCTCCTACATCTTACCACACATCACACGCCCATCTCTCTTCGCCGGGGTTACTTCCCACTTATCTGCGACCTATCGCACTTTATGCTCGCCGCCAGCTTTCTTTATGGCCGTCCTCCTTCCAGAATACCCTATCAAACACGCCACTTAAAATAGAAAAAAATTTCGGGAACCTTTGTTATCTTGCCGCATTTTACTACTCTGCCGATGAGGGAAAATATATCGCCGGGTGTAAAACTTCGTCTTTATCATACCGTTTCCCTGTGGTCCAGTTTCCAGCGGCAGTCAAACCTTTCGTTCCTTTATTGGCCATATTAAGAAACAAAGCGTTCGGCTGTCGTGTCTTCTAGTAACGTAGAACTAAGCTTCTGCCTAGATTACCGTAGCCAAATCACTCACACACATTTCTATACTTCGCTATAGCCCAGCACATTTACGCAATATTTCTATGCTTGCAGAAATATGGCAACTCAGTGATGTTAACGAAACAACAGGTAAACGTGGACTGGCTTACAATGTTTTGAAAATCTCGGGTGTAGTGACTGAATTAAAGTAGCTCTCACCCAGTAACTGATAATGTCTTTGGTTAACATCGCTTTCATAGATTCATTTATTAAAACACCCACCATCTCAATTACTCAGTCTATTCAAGGGAACGATAAAAAAACCGCCCTGCATACTACGAAAGTGATTCGGAGAAGAATAGTGTTGCAAGACTAGCTTCGCATCTCATCAGGCATCTGAGAACAAGTTTCGAAACATTAACGTGCATTTCACTAAACCCACCGAAAAGAAAATGAAAATCCACACGATGTGTCGCAACGGCTACATACGCTCGACGTTCAGTGAAAGAGAAATCATATAAATTTAAAGTACAAACTATATCCTCGTTTATTTTCTAAAGTACTATTCAGCATGTGCACGATGCACTTGTTTACGAAAGGAAAACACACTTTAAAAATGAACTTTCAAGATCTTTCAAAACATCACTCGCATTGAAAATTATATTTCCGAGCACATAAAACATTGTTACAAACTGTATTTTCACCCAGCTATACAACAAAAGTTACTGTTCATATTGACATGAAACTAAACAACGGTTTCGCATTGGACTTTGGTACGAACTTAGCACTAATAAAATAATAGCACCACAGGGAGTTGCAAAAGTCCCGCCAGGCAAATCATAATGCGTATTCAGTACAATTGCTGGGAACATCGAGACATATCTGCAGGCGATTATTTACGTTCCACAGAATGTTTTCACCAAAATGGGCTTTATTGCAAGAGCTGTTGTAACGTATTTTGGAGTAACCCCCTCTTCCACATAGTAGGATAATCACTACACGCTCCGCAGTAGTCAGCATTGGTTGACCTGCAACACGAACAAAACAACTGCAACGAAAACGCCTATGATGCGGAACTTCTGGATCATCCCGTAGAAATAATACGATCAGCAAATTGCTCGTAAAATCGACGCGGCACTAGGCGCGCTTAAAACTATCTATTATTATCGCTTAGTTGCCAAGATTATAACGCGAAAAACAGCTTCAGGCAGGCGACATCCTTCACCGGTAACAGCGCATAAGTCCACCCCGCGAATTCTGGGGTAAATTGAAGAAGAAAATGTTTTTGGCAAAGTGTTGTAAGACTACATTTTACGTGTACAATGTGGCAACACTGCACGTAGACTGTCCCCTCTTGCGCTGCATGTCCAGGTATTATTTGCACGGTGTTATGCAAAATGCAGACCATGTGCCTATTTTTAGTTATCAGTAAAACATGCTATATGTTTTTCAGATATGAAACAGTCTTACAAAAGGTATTTTAATCATACAAAGTTAATATTCACGACAAGAAAATATATTATTAAAAGAATTTTTGTAAGACCGATTCAAAGTAGAAAATTATTTTATATGTAACTTACGATTGGCACTTGGTCTGTTTGTGCGTAACACCGTCCATTTTATGTATATTAACGTGAAGTAAACGTAGAATCATGTTTGGACTGGTCGATATTTTAACCTGCACCCATAACATGCAGGTCAGAACCGCAGTAGTAAGATAAGATAGATATCTGTGGAGCGCACGCTGAGGAAATAGTAATGTAGAAGTTACCATACTTGTGTTAAAATAGGGACAACAAACCAGTTTGTTTGTCGGTACTACTCTGGACAGTTCCTTCAACAATCTGTTCTGTAGAAGTTACCATCTGGTGTGTAAAAGCAACAAGGCTCTTTGTTTCTTCTACGAAACAGTTCACATAGTACCGACAACCAAACTGTTTTGTTGTCCCTATTTTAACAGAAGTATGCTACCTACAACTATATATTTTTTTAATGCAAGAGGGGACTAACTACAGTGCTATGTTGCCACACGGTGCACGTAAAATGCCATCGTAACATTGCTTTAGCCAAGGTTTAATGTGGTGTGCCTATCACGCGTTGATTTTTGGTCGTCCTGTATACACCTCATAGTCGCTGTGATGGGCAAGACCTGCTTCGGGAAGTCGGTGATTGGCAGCCAGGCGCTCCATTGACATCGTCGACGCCGCCATTTGTCGTAGCCTCCCTACAAATGCAAAATGGTCGTGCCGGTAACGCACAGCTGCCATAATAAGCTTACGAAATTCGTGCACGTTTCCCTTCCGACACGCTACTGATCCGCCTTACCGCCAGGACCGGCTAAAAATATTGCCGGAAGATTGCTGTCGTTTTCTATTCGGTCATGTCGTCGACCAGTCACGTGGTTTCGACACGCCACAGAACAGTAGAACATTCCGTTTAAGTCCATTCTATGAACACATATTATAAAGAGAGTAAACTATCAACTATCCCAAAGGAAAAGAGTAGCTAGGGTTTCAAAAGTGCTCTCTTGGTTCCGAATCACCTATTGACTTAGGATTAATTTCCTATTCCAGATACACTACATTATGTGCTAATTCTACAGCTTATATATTAATTTATAAAATAATTCTGAGTGTAAAATAAATTAAGATTATTTATTCGTCGTGGTTGGTACAGCAGCAACGACGATAGGAGAGAAAATTGTCGTCAACGAAGAAAGGACGAAATATACTTATGTGCTGAGTTTTCATGTCAGCCAGTCCGTTGTCGCTGTGAGAAGCGATTTTAAGGTAGTTCAGTGATGATGAATCTAGTCGACCTAGCACTCGTAAGTGGTACACTAACTTAAACGCAAGAGCATGCATCCGTAAGTGATAGTCGTACTGGCCGTCCACCAGCAAGCGAGGTAACATGGAACGGCTAAGATAATTTCGCAAAAAATCCATAGAAGTTTGCTGCAACGTTTACGACTCCATTCTTACCGTATGAAAATGTTTTCAGGACTTGAAACCGGACGACAAAGCTAAGCAACTGTTTTTCTGCGACAGCACGCAGATCGCAATGGAATCGTATAGTTTCACGCTGATCTCCACGTCCCCTTAAGGGCGTTCAAGTGGGGAAAAATTCATAATTTTATATTTGTATAAAATAGTGTAAGTTTTGTAGACATTACTTCAGAGAACCTTAACATCTAACGGAAAAAAATTAGCTCATCTAGTTTTCCCGTAATGTCACTTCAAAGTCAAAATTTGCATATTTTTACTTCATACAAAACTTGAAAACCAGTAAATATAATGAAATGGAAAAAATCTCATCAAAACTACACGTCACCGTCTACGGCTTGAAGCATATACAAACACATT
>PNEQ01108775.1:0-21834 GCA_003012365.1 Medauroidea extradentata
TATATAAGGGGGAGCTGCAGCAGGAGCGAGAGAGTTTTTGCTGGCAGGTGCCTAGTGTGATCTGAAGTGATAGTGACGAGTATTGGATTGCGACGACTGTTCAAGGGCGTCCAGCGAGTGGGACCGCAGCAAGTAGGAGGAAGAAGGTGATTCTAGGCCAGAAAGATTCTGCAGTATTATTTCTTTGGGTCCACCATTGTGAGTGACTTGTAACCTTTCTATAGACAGAGAACTTGTGTAGATGTATTTTTTTATCCTTTATGTAAATAGTAGTTATTTCTTCTGTTTGCCATTTATTGTGGTAAATCATTGTAGACATAGGTTATTTTTGTATGTACAGTTGTAAATAAACTAGGTAAGCTTTATTTTCTTTATTTTATCAAGACCTCCATCCCCAAATGTACCTAGCCCGCAACTTGTAACAATAGAAAATAAATTTTAAAATACCTATTCGTTTATAATTATCAGAAATAATTAATTGACAGTGTTTATCATATAACATTATTCTATTATAAAATTACATACTACATATGTGTTTCAAGTCTGTGCGTTGACAAATACTTATGGTTATTGGCAGTGTGTGTTTGCGCAAAGGCGTGGCTTATTTGACTGAGCTAATCAGAGCAATGTTACTGCGACATCACACGTCTGTTATTAGCTGGTAGAACCCTGAGACGTGAGAGAGCCAAAACATCCAATCTCTAACCTTGAAGCAGAACTATAGACGTGGACGTAAGACATAACTATTCCAGGGTCCGTAGTAACATTATATATTATATCTTTGTATGTTCTTAAGTAAACGAGAGATTTTGGCCAGCGCTTAACATCGAGTTCTTCAACGCTGGTGAGGGATGACATGAGGTGGGTATGGAGCAGCGCCGGAATGAAGGGGCGTGGTAAACGGGAGATCACCGAGAAAACCCGCCGACCAACAGCATCGTCCGACACAACTCCCACATGCGAAAATTCGGGGACCGACCCCGCCGGGAATCGAACCCGGATCGCCTTGGTGGGAGGCAAATTGTCTGACCACTCGGCCACGGCGGCCCCTTTATGTTTTTTAAACGCACACGTATGCCACACCGCTCAAAGGCACGTCATGTTTCAGCTGAATGTCTTCCACGCTGACGTTAGTTAGGCGAAGGCTGGGGTGCAGGGAATTCAGGGGTGTCGCGGCGTGGGCAGCTCCCAGGATGCAAATATTTGGCCTCCCCTCCCCTTCTTCCTTATCCTGCCTCGCCTGATGGCTCTGCTGTGGATCACTCCCTTGTTGATAAACACATTAAAAAATTAATGAACTCTTAAAATGCGCGCTGGCATGCGAGAGTGAGCGAGGGCCCCATGTCCCGAGGATAGGAAGAATAACCCGAACAGTGGGCTGGTGTTAGGGCTGTTCACGTGGCAAAATGCATAAGTTTATGTTTGCACGACATAGTCTTAATTTTGCAGGCGTTACTTCTGACTACATTTTCCACTCGCAAATGTCTCACAGTTTTTCCATGGCAGCATGCCAAAGTCACAATTCGCAAGTTACGTGCACATAGTAATTATAAAAACCAAGTGTCTTACTCTAATTAAATAATTTACACTGAAGTATGATATGTGCAATATGGTAATATATTAAAAATAACACAATAATTTTGTATTTTAGAAAATTACCATTAACTAAGTACATTTTCATAATTTTGAGATATTTTCAAGAAGTGCAAAGGAATCTCACTGTATGTTCTCAAATATTTTTGCATATCGCCCATAATATCTTATTTAAGTATAAATTATATCATTCGAGCAAGACACTTTCGCTGTTACTATGTTTCCGTAACTTGCACATTTTGACTTTGCCATGTCACTATGGGAAAACTATGAGAGTTAAAAAAAAATTTTCAAGTGGAAAATGTTGTCACAAATGGCGTCTAAAAAGCAATCACTATGCCGTATAAATATATAATTATTCATTTTTTACACGTACGCACCCATAAAAGCGCCCTCAACGTGCTTGTATATACATGTGCGTGTGTGTCCAGAGAGGTTATGTAGCCCTCACATAGTTCTGAGACAGGTTGGCCAACATCCGGGCACCAGTATGACCAAATACATAGGCGGTAATACTGCGCACTTAAGAGGCTTAACGTTTGTTCACAATTAAAACACATAATCACCGGACATATTACATCACAGTAGAAATTGTGCATCACCAGAAACCTTGTGCAAAAGCAGTTCGCAATTGTCTTACTGTTATGTTCAGCCAAAGAAATTTTTCCAATGACTCTAAAACATTTGCTGCTTTATGGAATATATTTGAAGGCCATGAGCTCATACTTGAAGAGAAATTGTATTTGTAGCTAATACAGAAACAAAGTCCCAATAAACTTCATAACGTAAAACTATTTTTACAATATAAAACCATACTTTGAAACGCTAGATTTCTTTTTTTCTTTTTTCGTTTTGTTTCGTTCCCATGACTTTTATAGGTTAAACCATCATGGCGGACATTCAGTAACTCCTTTGCTCTGATTGGTCTTATGCGTCCCCACCAGAAATGAAATATAACCATTTCTTATGTCGGCATCTCTACGCACACGACCAGTTTTGAGCAGTTGTGAACTAGTAAGTACGATAACATAGAGTTCAGTTCTGGTTCGTACGACCAAAGTTCTATGCTTACTGTTGCGTTATCAATTCTGAACTCACCTTTATGTACCTGACGCATGAACTGTGGTATAGCGTGCCGCGATTATTCATTTCTACGCAAAACAGTTCAACTTACTGCCCAGTAAAAATCGTACCGTTACGAGAAAAATCTTGTAGGCAAATTTCAAAACATTTATCAGTTTTGGCATATGTCGCAGGTCATTACATGTTTTAAATTTTCCAAATACCTGTGGGGACTAGTGGGATATATTTTTATGAGCAGAGTGTTTGATGTGAAACAAACCAACCTTCGATGGCCTGTCACATTTTACTAAATATTTTGTACTGGTATTAAATAAATTCTTGGAAACTGGTTGCTAAAAAAAATGTTTGTGATACTTCAAACAAATGCAATAAATGGGCAAGAATTTTTATAATGTGAACGTATAATAATTAGTGGAAATACACAAACATATTTTCATATTTGCAAGTATTTCATGTAAAGTTTACAGTATTTTTGAAAACTGTTTTCCAAAAATTTTTTTAAACGTACGATACATTTTTTACTGTGTACCCTCTGGCATATATACGGGCACACGAGTTTCATTAAAAAATTGGACGACTGGTTGTATTTTACAAGCTGTTAATTAACTTGCAATGTTTGTATGTTTTTCAGGTTAAATCTTGTAACTAGATCTTAAAGGAAGTTAGCATTAACTGATTGAGCTGAAATTTTGTATACACGTTTAGTTTGGATAAACGACGTCATTCTAAATCCAATATGGCGGACTGCGCAAGATGGCAGAGTAATTATTTTTCATGCACTACAATGATATGTGTATCAAATGAAAGGCTTTGCTGAGAAGAATACGAACATAATGACGTCCGTGTTCAATTCTTCGAGGAGATGATGTATTACTGCCCGGATAAACTGTATGACTTAGCGTGGTCGTGTCTTAACTAATATCGACCTACATCCTGGGAAAATTACAGCAGTGGTCAAACACATCCAAAATCAAGCCCGGAACTGTGTTTTGTTAGGCACAAGTAAGCTTCAAGCTGAGATAAGTGTCGCTTACCTGCTAACACCCAGGTCAGTGTGAGGCTGTGCTAAGAACTGAGTGGTATCAGAGTGTATCATACATGATGTGAACGTAGTCTACCATCTCAGGACACACAATGTTGTATATTAGCTCTTACCCTTCTATACTAAGTCCTGGGAGGGTAGACGTAATTTCTTCGGTACTCGTGGAAACAACATGGAAAAATAACTTAAAGATAAATAATACATTAGTAGTAATTTTTTTATTTAATGCTCTAAAAAGAAGAAAATAAACTTTAAATTAAATCAAGTCCATAAATTTACTACATTATACAATTTATATTATATAAAATTTATCGCCAGAATTACCTGTGTAGAAAAACAAGAATACAGTATGTAACTTGATCTTGAAATAAATAATTATAAGAAAAATTGTTTTTAATAAAATAGGAAGTAATAAAAAAAGTAAATCTCGCGACAAGCTTTTATAAAATATAAATTGTGTAATGAAAAAAATTATTGAATTTCATTTCATTTCAAGTTTATTTTCTTCCTTTTAGAGTATTCAAATTAAAGCTTGTTTCTAAAAATGTTTTTTTACTATTATTTTATTATGACGTTTTTATCTCACACTGGATGGCTACTGCTCATACGACTATTGGGGTCTGCCTGCAAATTACTGATGTTTTGTGTCGCAGTAACATAACACTGATTAGCCCAGTTTAATGACAAACCTCTCCCACAGAGAACACGCGACCAATAACTAGAGACCTCTGATAATTGCGGACACATATTTATCATCATATTTTACAATGCCTTACGTGCACATTTACAGCCCAGCCTCATTGTCAGTGGGAAGGTGTTTTCAACACTCTGTATCGCGGGGTTCCAACCACTAATTACATCGTTGAGTGTCACAGTAACCTTGTTTTGATAAGCACAATCAAATAAGCTACGCGACTAAGATACGCTGTCAATTTGTGCTGTGAAGTCTCACATTTGACTGTGTCTACCAGAACAGCGTTACTACGAGGACACGCGACAGAGATTAGCTGGTAGAACCCCAGAATGCTGAAAGGTAATCGTTAAATCGAATGCAATCAGTAACCTCGAAGCAGGCCTACAGATCTGCGCGAACTGAAATAGGAAATTCGTAGGCAGTTTTCTCCGCAAAATTATTTTGTAATAACCATATTAAAATAATTTTGTGGTGGACACAGAATTTTAATGGTGTCAACAAAATGTTTTTGTAGTGACCACATTAAAAATATTTCAGGATTAATACCCAAAAAATATTTGTTAGATGCCACAAATTTTTTTTTTCCCGGTGAGCGAGGCACTGAAAAAAGGGCGCAAATACGGATTTTATGGGTCCCTAGGTCCTATTTGGAGGTAATGAAATACCAGGTGTTTCACTACCTGCATACAAGAGTCTAGGAGGTATAGTTACAGGCGTGGAGTACAGACTGGGTGTGTTGAGATTGTGCTTGTCCCCGGAGACACAGCACTTGGCTGGCTCGGGTGAGATATGCTCGCGCCACGGTTATTAATAATCCCTCGAGCCACATATCCGTCACTGCTGCCCTGAGCCGAGAACATCAGGCTGTACATCTTCGCAGGGCTGCTGAGTGTTCCTTGGGCTCACATGTTCTGACTTTGTTGGTCGCTTCGACACCTACATAATTCAGAATCAGTATATAACTTTACGTTTCTCGAAGCCAATTTACAAATAATATCAGCCTTAGACTATTTTATTTTACAGGTTGTTCTCTATAAACTGAGCGCCCAGCAGGACTTGTAATTAATTAAAAATATATTTTATTGGATCAATAAATGTTCCCTTTTGATAGTGTTGAAAAGTTTACACTGGTTGTTAGTAACATGGAAGTTTTCATATTAAAAATAGTGAATACAGCTGCAAAATAGACGAAAGAAGAATAAGTAATGCATTTCTGAGGAACAATCTCTGTCACTGAAATCTCATACATTAAACTGTGATGCAACAGTTAACGCTTAAGAGCGCTGGATTCGTAAAATTTCTTCTCTTTATATAAGCGCCAAACACTGTTCAACTTTTACACATCAAATAAAATGTCATTTCCCAAAAAATAAAAAAAATCCGGCACTGTAATTTTTGCATAATCGCTCATCAATGTCACAAAATGGCCATTGTGGTGTAGCCAAAATAATAAAAGTAATAAACTAATGAACTTAAAATAACAGGAACTGAAAGTCAGTGTATCAACGCATTTTATGACATGTTTGACATAGCTAGTTTTGGAATTTTCAGTAACAGCCAAAAAGTCAAAGTTATTCAAAAATGTGCAGTACTCATTTTCATCAATTTTTTTAAAAACTACAAAAATGCATCTCTTTGTGTCTACAAAATCTTCTTGAAGTAGCTCATATAATATAGAATCAATTTGAATTATCTTGTTCTGCAAGTTAATTATTATTTTCATTTTGGCTACGCCTGAACTGCCATTTTGTGACTCTGATAGATGACTTATAGGACCTATTTTTTTATTTGGGTAAATAACATTTTATGTTATGTGTGAATGTTGACCGGTACTTGGCACAAATATAAAATTACGACTTTCTACTTGTCCAACATCCTTTTCAAGCATCATTCTGAGTAAATGTTAGCTCGTAAAGTTGGTACATATCACTATCTAGGATTGCTGTTTTATAGCTCAACCGTATTGACTTACTAAGCGAGTGAGAGATTTTGATCACCGCTTAACATCGAGGACTTTAGCGGTGATGAGCGATGACAAGAGGTGAGTATGGAGCAGCGCCGGAATGTAGGGGGAGGGGGGATCGGGAGTTCCCCGAGAAAACCCGCCGACCAACGGCATCGTCCGACACGATTCCCACGTGCGAAAACGCGGGGACCGACCCCGCCGGGAATCAAACCCGGATGACCTTGGTGGGAGGCGAATGGTCTAACCACTAGGCCACCGCTGCCCTTATTGACTTTCAAAAACATGTAGTTCCTCAGTTGACGTTTTGTTAAGAGATCGCCCACCCCCAGAGCCCTTGCGAGAACCATTATAGGGATTTACACATTGCTTTACCAGAGACACTGATTTTGGTGAAAATAATAATCTGCACCGCTTTGTATAATGCCTTAGTGCACATCTGCGGCTGTACTTTATGGTTATTGGCAGAGTGTATTTGTGCAAAGGCGTCTATCATTTGACTGAGCCAATCATAACAAAGTTACTGCGACAACACACATCTGTGATTGGCGGGTAGAACACCGAGACTCTGTAAGTTAAGACATGCAGTCACTGTCCATGAAGCATAGCTGCAGATGTGCAAACACAGCACTGGGGCAAAGGTGGTGCAAAACTATTTTCACAAAACACCAGTGAATATATACAATATACACTACACCAGGCGGGACTCCTCACATCTCACTATATTGGCGTCGGTGAGAAACCATTTTATAAACTGAGACGAGTAATAATGACATAGGTAAAATGTAACAAATTTCAACATTCGTTAAATAAATCATTTCCTCGTAGTTTTCAGAACATTACAAAAAACCAGAATGAAAGATACTGTAGCAATGTGGATCAAACTAATATGAACATAAAAGTATGCGATTGCGCATAAACAGATCCGGCAGTTCCATAGCCCCACCTTAGTATAACTTAACACGTAACTCACATTCCTATCTCTCGCATCGACTTATCTTACCTGGAACGCAGGGACGAATTAAAAAGTAATAGACAATTTACGACGTACATCATGATTTGAGGTAAGTTAAACTTGTCTATATATTGTAAGCCAGGTTGACGGATGTTTTAACACGCCTGCGACTTCTGCAAGCCGGTAATACATAAGGCAATAATTAGTGACACGTGTTTTTCGCGAAAATAATTTAGCCGCACTTTGTTTCGGTGCCTTACGTACACATCTGCAGTTCTGTTCCGTGGTCAGTGATTGGACAGTTTAAATAGCCTTGACATTCTACCGACAAATCACAGACATATGGTGCTGCAGGAACGTTATTGTCATTGACTCAGTCAAATAAGTTACGGCTCTTCACAAAGACACGCTGCCAATAACCATGAAGTAAAACTGCATATGTGAACGTAAGACACTGAAACAAAGTGCGGCTAAATTATTTTCGCGAAAAAAAATAGAGTCCCTAATTAATAATTCTTGGTGCAGTCACGTGCTGGTCACTTGTATAGCGAGTCACCAATCAGCAAACTTCGCGTGTTCACTAAGCTGTGGGCTAGTCTCCAAGAATATCCGTATAGTCTAACATACAGCAGTTGTTGATTGGTTGCTCTCTGACATAGTGACACCGTATGATTGTACCTTCATTTAGTCGCTTCTTTATTATTGTGTTCTGCAGACTTTTTTGTACCAAAGATTATCGCGAATTTTCACTCAAACTACAATACTAGTGAAACTATTGCAATATGTTCAGAAACTAAGTAAACGTATCCCGAATTAGACGGGGCCGCATTTTTCTTAAAAGGCGCTTACGAAAACCTTACTCCATCTACTCGGTAGAGTTGAAGCAACTCACAAACCGTTTACAAACCTGGTAAGAGTACAGTCTGTACCTCCGTTCGAAATCTCTAAATATTCAACTGGGTCTCTTTGCCGGGTCTTCTCAGATCTTTGCTTAGGAGCAGAGTCGGTAGCCGCCAGGAGGCGATAACCACGAAAGTGAACGTAAAATATAAACAAGACTCTCGCAAAACTGAATGTTTTCCTGTGGTTAGCTCTAGCATGTTAGTAGAGCATAGGCTGCATTACTGGTACGCTGTTGTAATGCCATGTACTTATGTTAAACCACTACAAAAGTATATTCTGCACTATCCGACCTTGGTCTACGGCGAGTGAAATAACCTGCACTGCTTCTGCAGATTTCTCTGTAGTTTATTAATAAACCTCCAGCATAAACTCTTGTAGTTTACGTACTCTCGAAAAAAAACCACCCTACCTCCAACGACTGAGTAGATGTGATCACAGGATCAATACTACCGGAGTACTGCGCAACCAATCAGGGCATGGCTAGTGTTCCTCGGACTGTGAATGTGCCTGGAGACGGAGACAGACTGCAGTCTACGAAACATCGCATTTTGTTTTGTTGCAAGGAGAATATTGTGTTCGTCTGTTTCTTCATTGTCTTACTGTCCACAGTTACTGTGTTATTTGTATATGTTCGCTTTCCTCGAGGTGTCTGTGTTTCTGATTTGTCGTCTACATCCAGCTTTTGTTGTCGTTCGTTTCGTTTTGTCTGTTTTTGTTGCTGTAATTATATTTATTTTTTTGTCTGTTGTTTTGAACTTACTGACGAAATCTGAGTAATATATTTATTTTTCCTTGGTTTATTTTTGTGTGTTTGAGTTTTGGTTTGTGTTCAGTTTTATTGTAACTCATCGGCTGAATTCCTTGCGTAATTGTATATGTTTACGTATATTTGCGAGTTGCTAAACAAAGTCCTTTTGTTTGTTTACTTATGTGTATGTTTGTGTGGATTCTCTGTTTTCTGTGAAACACCATTAGCTACAATAGCTTATGTCCAATACACTTCTTCAGTTTGTAACTTGCAAGAATTGTTCAATCGTATCACTACCGAATAAATTGTACCTAGTAAGTTTTCGTAACCGCCTAATTAAGAGTTAGTGGAAGCTAGCTTTTTTTACGTTCGAGGCACAGAAACGTGGATGGCTATAGGTCGAATATAACACGTCCTTCAAACACCTCATCGCCTTTAGGAGCGAAGGACTAAACTAGCGCGCATTGTTCTCGTAGAAACCGTTTTTCAACGGGACCTCAACCATGGCCCTATTATTTTATTTGGAAAGTATGAATTAAAGCCAACGCACGATTCTATGATTTAGTTTTCAGATTGCGGATGATATTTTCTCAGCTACAGCAAAGTGGAAAAGTAATTTTTAGCACTTTTGAGGAGCTTGGAAATCGTGTTTTTAATTAGCGGTCGGCATTTTTAAAATCATAGGAACACTGTTTGACGTATGTCTTCTTTTCGTAGATAAACACATTGGAAACATTTGTAATAGTTATGCAAGAATCAATACTTTCCATACCTCGCTACACCACGGCTCGCGCACCAGGTCCACTTACTCTTAAAGGGTATTGATCCCTACCACCTAGGATTTATCTGTTTCTTCTCGATAACTTCTGTTCCAGTCGATGTATCAAAATATTTGTCACGACAAGGCATAGATACAAACTTAATCAATTTTCTGTAATTGCTGGAATCATAATATATTCATTATTTTGCAACAGGAAACAGCTGAAAAGGAAAACTTGCTTTATTTACAGGAGTGACTACAGAGGCCGAAACATTAACAGAAACAATGCCATATGGATCCCAAAAAGGGAATGAAACAATAAACTATGCCTTGTCAGTGTGAAAAAAGCAAAATAATGTGTCTATTCCCTGATTTATAAGAAAAACCGTAAAACCGATCTGACTGGGATCAATCCCCCTTATGGAGGACAGCACCTGGTATTGCAGAGGAACGTCAAGGGGTAGATTCAGTATTGAGGGAGACGGGGTTGTCTGGAGAGTGACGTCACAAACTGAGAGGCTCTCAAGGTGGCGCCCGCCCCAGGACCGCCACTTCAGACCCAGACGGAGCCAGCACCCCTCCAACCCCCCTCCCCTCTTTCTAACCTAAGACTGGCCGAGAAGAAGCCACTTTGTTCTATTATGTACCTCCACTTAGCCGCCTCCCTCCTTACCACTCGGTTAATTCCCGGCCCGCGAGTCGCCATTAGTCCCGTCTGTCTGCCGCTGTTTGAACAAGTCTAACATCTCGCCAAGAACACAGACACTGCTACCCTCTGTAGTCTCTAGGTTCAACCCTGACCGCTCAAATATAGGAATATAACCCTTAACATCGCAGGCTACCAGGTTTGAAGCCCTGGAGTTTAATGGGGGAATCTGTGAAAAAATAAACTACTTCTTAAAGCAGGCTATCAGTTTTGATAATTAAATATTTCAACACTCTCTGTTCTACGCCACATTTCTGGAAGAATACTTACTGCTTTATGACGAATTCAGTGTTTTACTTAAAATTCTACTCGCTGTAAACCTGGATTAACTTGTGAAAGCAGCAGTCACATCGTAACACTCAATGTATTTTATGATAAGGGTATTTAGGTAAGAAATAAGTAACTATTTGAGAATTATGAACAATATAAGTATTTCAGCTATTCATTAAAACATCTTTACTAAACTGCCAAATGGAAACATTTTACGTGGCACAAAGTCACCCTCATCCCCATAAGTCACACAAAACTCTGTTTACGTTAATGAATGTGTTTCATATATATATATATATATATATATATATATATATATATATATATATATATATGTGTGTGTGTGTGTGTGTGTGTGTGTGTTGGTGTGTGTGTGTGTGTGTGCTATAAACACACACACAACGTTTTCAAAATATTTAAAATTTTCGTTACAGTTGATCAAGTAGTTGCTTTACGAAACTGTAAGAAAAACTGGGAAACATGTCTTTCAAAATTGTCTTGGTGAGGCAAAAATAATAATACTTTATTAACATTGTCAAATAACCATAATGATCTTCAGTTCATAGTGAATGCTGAATAACTGTTACGCATGAGATTTTTAAATGGAGGTTGCAATGGGTGATTACAATTAGAATTTATCGATTTGTGGACATACGTCATCGAGGCTATATAAACCTCAATTCTCTAGCGAACTTCGTTCGCATCTTGGTGTTCCGACCAGCTGTGTCTCGGCCTGAAGAAGTTCCCGAAACGTCGAATTTCTTCGTTGTTTTTATTTTGTGTTGTGTTGTTTCTGGTCTTTTGTTTTTTGTCCCCTGTTCGCTGTTTTTGTCTACTTCCATCTTTTTTAATTGTGGAAATCGGAGTTTATTTGTGTCTGTCTTTTGTGTATGGGTACCGTACGATATTCGACTAAATTTTGCCATTGGAATTTTTTTGTTTTCTAATTTAAAAAAAACTGACAGAATTCCTCTGAGATTGCTTTTTTCTCTGTTTGTGTGTGTGTGTTTTGTGTCTGTTTTTTTTTTGTCCTTTTATGGCACTTTGTCACTCAACATAAGTTTGATCAGCACAACATAAGCAATGGCGTATGTCCACAAACCAGTAAATTCTAATTCCAAACTATTATGCAGTTAGTACGTACAGGCTCGCGAATATCACGGGTTCAATGACCTGCTGGTTAGATGTCACAATCCTGTGTACATTATGTTTTTTTCAGCTACTTGTACATTAGCTGCTGCTCTAGTGAGAGGACAGTTGTACATTCAGCGCTGAAACCAGTTAGACTTTTTATGTAAGCAGGGGCGAGTTACGCAAACACCGACCCCATCCATTGGTAACTGAAACGGTGACTTCGAAAACTACCGATGGCCGTATTTTTGCCAAAACTGTACTATTACTGCAAATTGTAATATGACCTTATATTAATTGAATGTTGTGAACAACATCGCACTTTCTGTTTTACTGCTGCAATAAAGGCCAGCTAATCACCGCAGTTCTTGGTTTATTTGCTTTTCCTGACAAATTTCTGTTTCTGGACTTTTGTTGTTTTGAATTTACTGTTTCAATTGTAAGTTGTGTATACAAGCGTCAGAATTCTAACTTCTCTACAAATTCATTCGCGAAATTTGAACAACACGATAGCGGCTTTGCAGCGGAAAACACTTGTTCTATAACTATACTAAGGACCCAGAAAACTTCACTATAACATTTTAGGACAAAATAAAGTTCAAAGTCATTTCAGTTTGTTTTGCTATTGGCATAATAGAGATAATGATTCTCTTTGAGATCTGTGTGCACATCTGCAGCTATGCTTCATGGTTATTGGTAGAGTGTTTTTATGCAGAGGTGTCGCTAATAAGGCTGTACCATGAGAGTTTAAAACGTTCAATTATTAACCATGAAGCAGAGTACAGATGTGCACATAAAGCGTTGAAACAAATTGATATAATAATATTTTCGCTAGCACCTATGTGATTTTTCCCAAAATTGTAATTACGTGTCAGAAATTAGCAACATATCTAAACAATAGAAGGTTAAAGATACTATAGTTTATTGGAAACTATGTTGATTTATAAATATAATCGCGATTTTCTTAAGTCTCTGTCTCTAGACGATTAAATAGTAACAAATATTCGCTGTTCAATCCAATGAAACCTAGCAAGCAAGAGTTATTGTGGAATCAAATATATTCGTGATCTTTCCACTCCATGTAGACATTCCGTGCATGGGCAAGTATATGCGGTATAATGTGTAAACGTGGGGATCTGTGTGTCGCCGCGGAAGAAGTGCTGAACTTACGAGACCACGACGCGAGTCAAATAACTTACCAGCAAATTAGCTTCGAGGCTTCTATAACGTCAACGCGACAAAAGTAGTGGACGCGACTCGATTTTTTATACGGGACGTGTTCCTATTTTATTCCTGTCGTGGACGCAACAAAGATGAAAAAGATGTTTTTAATGTTGTGCTTAAACGCTGGGGAAACTTGTGAGTTGGTAGTAAGCTGCATTAATTTATTTAAGAAAGATATTTGTTTTTATAAGCAAAAAATGAGGTTTTTTAAGCAAACGTGTAATAGTGACTATATTTTCACATTTGGGAATGTCAGTGTATATTTAAAATATGTAACACATAAATGATGGGGGTTGGGGGGGGGGGTTAATTTGATATGCTGTGTGCATACATGGCTGTCGCACTAGAGGTTGTGTGCAGCAGCAAGGAACTATTTACGTTTAGTATTTGTTTAGTAGTTGTCGCGTGGCCGACGAACTAGAGCATGTTGTGACGAGAATGTTCAGTGTCAAGAGTGAGTGGCTTTAGCGTCGCGTCTGTCGCGGTATTGTGACCCTACCCTAAGGTGCGAGCCAGGTCAGAGAGCGCACTTGGCAGGCAGACAGTGTGGATGAAGAGTGGTAGAGGGAAGGTTGTAGGAGTGATTGTGGTTAAGAGTCGTCGTACCACAGGAGTCCTGGCAGCAGAGGAGGGAGGTAGGTCCTTCAGGACACCTTGTCTGTCGAGGACCTCCTTCGTCTCGTGCAGGCCACCCAGCTAGGTCCTTCCTCTACCACCCTCCCCCTCCCCACACTTTCCTTCAACCCCTCAACTTAACTAACTTTTATACAAACAACACCAACAAGAAAGTAAACACTCTTACACTTGGGGGGAAAAACTTACTACCAAAGAATTTTTTACAAACTTTAAAAATACGGTTCGTTTCTTTGAGAACCTACTATACAAAAAATTGCATTGTAATTAGATTTTATCCTGCGTTTTTATACTTTTGAGTACCACGGACGTAATTTTTAGAGCCGCAGATATATTTTGCCCCAGTTTGTATCAATGCCTTCCTTGCACATCTGCAGCTGTGCTTCGTGGTTATTGGCAGAGTGGCGTCGCTCTTGTGACGGAGCCAACCAGAACAACACACGTCTGTGATTGGCTGGTATAACCACGAAACTCGGAGAGTTTATAACATCCAATCACTGAACACGAAGCAGAGCTGCAGGTATCCACATAAGATACTGAAACAAGTTGGTTCAGAATTCTTATTACCAATAATCACTAGCTCTGGTTATTGGTAGCATGCCTTTGTCCAGACACGTACCTCATTTGACTGCACCAATAAGAACAAGGTTATTGTGACATCATACGTTTGTGATTGGTCTGTAGGACACCAAGACATGTGAAAGTCAAAACATCCGTCACTGACCAAGCAGCAGAGTTGCACGTAATATTAAAATGTCTGGCTCAGGTGACAGTCTGTTGCAGAACATACTGCTACTTACACAGTACTGTACACTTTCAGCTAATCGATGGTAAAGAATGAAAACCTATGTCAATTTTTTTTTATTTCACAGGAAAGAGAGAAAAAAAATATTTTGTATGGAGCACATCAGCTGTAATCTTGATATAACATATTTAGTTAAAATTTTATTTACTATGTTTACTATGTCAAACATACTTCGTCAAATTTTCCGTGCAGTAACATTAAGTAAAAGGTGAATATTGACATAGAAGGTTTCCATTCTTCACCATCGTAATGCAGCAATAGTCACGGAGAAACAGACGGGAAGTTGAAGGTTTGTGACCATCCACGAGCAGCTGTATATTGTTCTCAACAATTTTATAGATCGTTCGGGATAAAGTGTGCACTAAATATTTAACCTTAAAAAAAACTAACTAGCCGTTACTGCGTATAATTCTACATTGATAATAGTTGCCTTACTATTACTATGGTTGGCAGCAATTGCTGAATGTAGTTTCGTATATTTGTATATATGTAACACTACTGAAATAAAATCAACTGAATTCGACGTCTTTATGTTTTATATAATTAATAATTTTTTTATCAAACTGTATAGGTTTTTGTGACTGTATAAGTTATACGCAGAATATCAAGTGACGTGTCCAGAGTGTTTAGACATTTCCGTTCTTAACCGTTACGTGCTGAACGATACGGATTGGCAGAAAATTGAAATTTAGTAGAGCTCTTTTAAGAGCTCACTTTATGCCGAACCGCCTATAAGTTAGAGTGCATTATACGTATGTGCGAAGAAACCCAAGGAAAGCAATCAGAGCAATATGTTTTTCGTAAAGGAAACATCATTTGAATGTAAACTAAGAGAGTTACCTTATTAACTGTAAGAGGTGTGTTGTGTTCTTAACACACGCTCGTTAGTCGTTAGTGTTAGGAACATGTTCATGCACGCAAATTATTAAGTTATATTATGAAGTTACAATAAGATAGGCTAGGTTGCTGTGTAACAATTAGGTCGACAGTTGCACCTTAGACGTGTTGCCGAGACGGATGTGATACAGCGATTACAACTCTCGTATCTTGACGTCCTGGTGCATCTTGGAGGAGTAGCCTGGTGTCGATATGAAACAGGCAATCCATATTGTTGCATATCCCTATATCACGCCGTGTGTTGCAACTCATCTCCTAGTTGGAGTAGGTAGTTCCACTGTCGCTTTGTATTCCATGTTTAATATTTCTTTCGCTGGGTTTTGCCTGGTCAGAAAACTATTTGCCTGCTTGTTAAGGTCTACCTACCTTGTACTTATGTTTGAGTGAGTGAGAGATATTGGTCAGCCCTGAACATCGAGGTCTAGCGCTGGTGAGGGGTGACACAATGTGAGTATGGAGAAGCGCTGGAATGAAGGGGAGGAAGCGGGAGATTCCCGAGAAAACCTGCCGACCAGCGTCATTGTCCGGCACGATTCCCACATGTGGAAATCCGGGGACCGACCCCGCCGGGAATCTATACTCTGTCCACTCTAAGGTTGCAGCAGAATTAAAAATTGCTGACGAAATAAATCAAAGCAATTGCACTGTATCTTGATTACTCACATTTCGAGTGTGCCGTAGCATAGTTACCTTGTATTTTTCAATATTTCAAATGAAATTTGCTCTTTGAAAAAACGTTACTGACATTCACTTTGATGTATTAGCTACAACCTTAGAATGGATAGAGTATAACCCGGATCACCTTGGTGGGAGATGAATGGTCAGACCTTTTGGTCACCGAGACCCGTACGCCTACATATGTTTTACTCAGGTGGTACAATATGGGCCATAACCCTGTGTAACATTTTTTGCTAGTTTAATTAGCAAACATTTTGCGGGAATGATGCGTTTGTTTAGAGTAAAACTTCGCTCTGGAATCATATGTAGAAAATCACGGCGTCGTAGGTTGTGTCCGGAAAACATGTCACGTTTGGGCAAAATATTTGGTCTTAAAGAAGGCCAAAACTGTTGTCTAGGATTCACCTTTTTTATATAGGATTTGATAAATTTCAAATTTTCTGTTAATTTATTTAGTATTTATATAGTACCTCACCCTGTCAAACTACGTAGTTTTCTATAATTTAAAATTGAAAGATATGTGGGTAATGGTAACGCACAATTTTTAAATATTTGAATCTTAAGCAGGAACACAACGATAATCTTATTCTGTACATTTCGATATAAGAGATTAAGCGATGTGACCACAAATGGCAGCATAGTGCAGTGATTATTATATTGCAGGCCATGCATACACACACTCTCTCTTTCTATATATATATATATATATATATATATATATATATATATATATATATATATATATATATATATATATATACATATACATGAACATATATTTATAAATGAGAGGCTTAGATGTATAGTGATTTAAGTCAGTTAGTTTTCACGTCCACATTTTTTGTAATCACATGGAAAATGCAGTACTCTTGCAACACTCAAATTGAATTCAGATGAACAGATAACTGTGAAATATTTTTGTACAGAATATTCATTTGGAAAATGTGTACAGTATGAATAAAAACATCACTACATAACAAGTGTGACACACCACTATGAACCTCAGCGCCTCATGTCCAGTCACATCATTATAGCCCGCTTCGATAATAGCGTTGTAATATTGGCAATACTGAAGAACTCTCTTCGGTTTACTCCGGTGAATTTAGCTGTGGGAAAGAAGAGCAGTGTATACGAAACCGAAATCGTGAGGCGGTGCCTTTGACGTAAGTAAGTTTACTCTGTGGGTTGTTCACACTTTGATGAACGTAACTGTACATAAGTCATTTTCTAGAGATGAAGACAAGATACTATATACAATAAACAAACATACCAGAACTATTGAATTCTGTATTACCACTCACAACATATTTATTAGTCTATATCACATCTACCGTATGCCGTGTATTATAGAGAGTTAAATATTGGTTGGCTTTTAGCCAATGGCATGCCTAAGAGTCTAAACATATAGACGGTTCTAGAAGCAATTGCGTTCATTTAGGAACATGTAAAGGTTTTTATTTTATTAATGAAACAGATGATTGGAAAAGCTGAATCGAGGTAATGAAACTACATTATCCTTGCTTGATTTACCTTCAAGGAAGCACAAAATATTATCAAAGTGAAGCCAGTGAAATACTCGGACATAACACTAAAAGTTTTAATGACATTCTCTTTACTTACAATACATTTTATGACTGGTTGAATTTCAAAACATTATTAGTTCATGCCCATCTCAGCGACTGGTTGATAACATTTCTTGTGTGTCTACCCGCGAATCATAGACGCGGGGAGTCACAATAACGTGCAGTCAAACGAGAGACGTGCCCTAGCAAATACACTCTACCAGTAACCACGAAGCAGAACTTCCTATGTACACGTACGGTACTGAAACGAAATTTGTACAGAAACTACATTTATCGCGAGAAAAGTTGGCAGTTTTCCATGCTCCAGCGTGGTGTCCTTATGTCAGACATTCTTTATCGTGGTTCGTGTGTTTGCATCCGGCGGGGCCAATAAGTATTCATGTACGCTGATACTGTACGTGTTGTATTTCTTCTGCGGTAGATTTGACCGTGACAAATAGTCGTGGTTGGCGCAGTGGCTATAGCACTAGCCCCCAGCAATCCGGGCTCAATTCCCGGACTCTTCCACTGGTCGGCGGTTTTCTCAGGGATCTCCCATTTCCTCCGCTTCTCCATACTCACATCATGTCACCCCTCAGCAGTGCCAACTTAGATGTTAAGTGCTGACAAAAATCTCTTCCTCACTCGATTGTGTCAAATAAACGTCATCCAATGGCGGGAAAACTTGACTGTTTGCTGGGTTTCAACATAAGTTCAACTAACCAGAAGATGACTGGCTTAACTTGTACTTGGAGCTGTTACCCTATTTGACTGAGACAATAAGAATCCTGCTGTTGTAATATTTGATTCCTGTTATTGTTGTTGTGTCAGACGTAGCTTATATCCCCCAATCAGAGTGTTGCAATTAATTATAGCGTTTTAAAGGGTATGTTGGCACAAAACATTTTCGCGATATACCATAATCTCTAACTATGGTGCATTGGAAACTATTCTGACACTAAATATTTTTGCGACATTCCGCTCTCTCTAAGATTGGTGCAAAATTATTTTAGTGACAAACTCGTGGCTCTACTTATAAATCACTCTCTCGAGCCATGCTAGACTTTAGGGCCCGGCCAACAGGCAACTTGTCTCAACTGTAAATCACTGTATCTGGAGCCAGGTATTGTGCGGTAGCAGTGGAAGCATAGAGAGTTGTGGGAGCAGTCGCAGGTCGAGGGCAGGCATTGTGTTTGTCAGGAAGGCGATTGACGACGTAGTAAAGCAGTCTAGTCGTGAGGTAGTTGTTTGTGTTCCTCCCCCTTCTAACACAACCCTCCCCTCCCCCTCCCCACACACACATATCTCCCACCAATCTTCGCCGTAGCTACACGTGCCTATCCGGGGCAGTAGAGTCTGTGTGTATGTGTGTGTTATTAGGCCGCGAGCCGCAGTCATCTCATGTATCGATGGCCCAGTTCAAAAGGAAAACTACTCAAAAAATTAATTATTTTGAGTTTGGCTCACCAGCACATAGACAGAAGTGCACTCTACTCAGTTGAAAAAAAAAAGCAACATATAAATTAATTGGAGTTTACTCATGGCCATCTTTAGTAGAAGGCCGTAGTCTTGAATGTAGCAACGCTGCATCGGAGGCCTACATTAGCTGCCTCAGTCAGTATAGACGAGTACACGTCACTAAAGCTGCATCTAGACACGCTACAGAGACTAGGGCAGTCAAGAAGTGACAGGTAGCAGGCCCCTGATGCAGCGTTGCCACATTCAAGACTCCGACCTTCTACTAAATACTGCAACGGTTTATAGCATGGCAATTTATTCTGATTGCCAGTATTGAGCAAGAAATTGTATTTATTTTATTTTAAAGTGTGATAATTTCAGCAAATGCAGACTATAAACATTTTAAATACCTTTAACAACTGGCTCTGTACTTTTGCTTCAAATTAACACAAGGCTAGCATGTTCATTAACAAATTTTTAGGAGAAACGGAAATCTGCCTATACGAATTTTACTGAAAACTGGACATTTTGAGTTGTTTACCCTGGGCCATAGATCTGTAGCCACCTGCAAATTTACCGAAAGATGTTTGCACTACTTTGTTTTAATGTCTTGCATGCACACCTGCAGCTTGTCTTCGTTGTCATTGGCAACGTGCACTTGTGTAGAGACGCCACTTGTTTGGCTGGGCCAATCAGAAGAAGGTTATTGCGACATCGCACATCTGTGATCTGGGAGGAGAACCCCGAGACTCTTGAGAGTTGAAAGCATCAAATCTTTGACCTCGAAGCTGAGCTGCAGATGTGCACATGATTCACTGAAACAAAGTGGTGTAAAAACATTTTGCAAAAGTTAGAGGCCCCTACTAACACATACAAACCTTCAAATTTCCGGTTATTACTAGGGGCCCCTAAAATTCGCGAAAAGAGTTTAGCCGCACTTTGTTTCAGTGACTCACGTGCACATCTGCAGCTCAGCTTCATAATCAGTGATTGGACGTCTTATCTGTGACGTGTCTTGGTGTTTTACTGGCAAATCACAGACATGTGAAGTTGTAGTAACGTTATTGTGATTGGCAAAGTCAAATGAGAGACATCGCTTGACAAAGACACGCTGCCAATAGCCATGAAGTATAGCTGCAGATGTGCTCGTAAGTCACTGAAACAAAGTGCGGCTAAATTATTTTCGCCAATATTAGGGGTCCCTAGTTATTACCAGACTGCAGGAGAGACTTCATGCTACTTTGCGCTCGGTTATTGGCAGACAACTTGCGTGTAACGATTGTAGGACTTATCAGCCAATGATAATATGTCAACTGCAATACTCCTACTATCCTGTAATACAGACACACAGAGATGCGAAGGGCCGGAGCCAATTACGTCACGGAATATGTTCACGTGAGTATAGGCAGTTAAGTCTAGTATATTGCTGAATAATAACGCCAAGTTTATCCGTGTCTACTTACACTATCTAGTTATAAAATATAATTTATCGCAAGGTAAACGACATACAGGTTCAAGTTCACTGTAATTGTTTCCACTAGTATATACTCTGTCCACTCTAAGGTTGCAGCAGAAACAAACAATTCTAACGAAATAAATCAAAGCAAAATTAATTATATATTGAATCTTTACATTGTGATTGTGACGTATCATAGTTACCTTGCATTTTTCAACATTTCAAATGAAATTTATGCTGTGCTAAAAACTTATTGGCATTCACTTGGATGAATTAGCTGCAACCTTAGAATGGACAGAGTGTGTAGTCTGTCTCATGAAACTTGTCCATATTTTGACAATTCTCTTCTGAGTAATGTGTCTGGAGGTTCCATTGTTTAAAGTTTTAAACCTACCTGGCAATCCTGGTTATCGACAAACTTCGCAGAAGCGATCTGTCAAAACACAGAATACTTACATGAGGTAATGTTTGTACATCGGCCTCCGCTCCAGCGAGCAGCCAATTACATACAAAGTCTGCCAGATAGGAACTACGACCTTAGGTTTGTTACTGGTTCACCGTTATCCAGGATGAAAACGTCAATATGTAGGCAAACAAACATAACCGACGTGCTCGCGGCACTTTCCCTAAAACTCCCCTCTTTTACTCCCAGCCAATCACAAGCTCTGGGGACGACTGACATAACTAAACATGGTCTTTCCTCCGCACCGGTTTAATATATCCTTTCAAAATTCATACAGCTTGACATTAACATACACGCCAACTTACATACAAAATTTGAACTCTCTACGGTAATTAATAATAAAGTTAATATATAATTTTACTGCAGGGGGTAAGCGAAACCACGCCCCTGAGCTGACCTACTTTTTGCCCCTTTAGCCTCGGTTCCCACACAAATTTAAGGTTGTGAACGAACTCTCGGCCTCCATTCCCAGCTTTCTCTTTTCCTCGGCGTGAAGGGTTAAATAGCCGTGACACAATTCAAAAAACTCCTCTCAAACCCTTCGGCTATGGCCAGTATACAAAACAACATTTGATATAAATGAAGTGAAACTACTTATTACGATTGAACAAGATAAAACACACAATTATGAGTACAATGAAATATCAACGGACTCTCTACGATAATTCTATCACATTTTGCGGTATTTACATGGACATTCTATTTAATCAATGTATGCATGGCAAAGAGGCCTATTACAAAACTATACGCTGTTATAATATTCAACACACACGTGTGTCGGCAACGTGTATTCTAATCATATGTGACACA
>PNEQ01108777.1:0-11495 GCA_003012365.1 Medauroidea extradentata
CAGACACACAGAGAGCTATAATGTCACAGACACACAGAGAGCTAAGAATTCACAGACACACAGATAGCTATGATGTCACAGTTACACAGAGAGCTACGATGTCACAGAGACACAGAGAGTTATTACGTCACAGACACACAGAAAGCTACATGTCACAGACACACAGTAAGCTATGAACTTACAGACACACAGAGAGCTATAATGCCACAGACGTACAGAGTGCTGTGATGTCACAGACACACAGACAGCTAATATGTCACAGACACACAGAGAGTTATTACGTCACAGACACACAGAAAGCTATGATGTCACAGACACACAGAAAACTATGATGTCACAGACACACAGAGAACTACGATGTCACACACACAGAGCTACGATGTCACACACAGAGCTACGATGTCACACACAGAGCTATGATGTCAGACACACAGAGAGCTATGATGTCACAGACACACACAGAGCTATGATGTCACAGACACGCTTAAAGCTATAATGTCACAGACACACAGTAAGCTATGATTTCACAGTCACACAGAGAGCTACGATGTCATAGACACACAGAGAGCTACGATGTCATACACACAGAGCTACGATGTCACACACACAGAACTATGTCAGACACTTAGAGAGCTACGATGTCACAGACACACAGAGAGCTATGATGTCACAGACACACATATAGCTATGATGTCACAGACACACAGAGGGCTACGATGTCACAGACACACAGAGAGCTATGATGTCACAGACACACATATAGCTATGATGTCACAGACACAGAGTGCTATGATGTCACAGACACACAGACTTCTATGATGTCACAGACACACAGAGAGCTATGATGTGACAGACATGCATAAAGCTATGATGTCACAGATGCATAGTAAGCTATGATGTCACAGACACACAGAGAGCTACGATATCACAGACACACAGAGAGCTAAGACTTCACAGACACACAGTTACACAGAGAGCTATGATGTCACAGACACACAGAGAGTTATTACGTCACAGACACACAGAAAGGTACGATGTCACAGGCACACAGTAAGCTATGATGTCACAGACACACAGAGAGCTATGATGTCACAGACACAGAGTGCTATGATGTCACAGACACAGAGTGCTATGATGTCACAGACACACAGAGTGCTATGACGTCACATACACACAGACAGCTACGATGTCACAGACACACAGTTATTACGTCACAGACACACTGAAAGCTACGATGTCACAGACCCAGAGACTCATGCACACCGTCAAACATGTAACATCCCTCTTTTTTAGTCGGGGATTAGTTTAAAATGTATATACGAAGTTACCAGCATTACTAATTAGTATACTTTCCTCAAAATAAATGCAAATAAACACAAAAAATTAAAATTGTGTATGTACATTTAGAAATATTAAATTTTAATGTATAAATTAATTCTCGTAATGTCTTCTTGCATTATGGACCTATAACAATAAAGGCTTGAAAAATCACATTTGAATGATAAAGTGCATAAATATTTAAGTGGCATTCTACCGGTCCTATAGTTCTTGTCAAACATATTTTTAATTCATGTATTAAGGGTGCTCGGTACGGCATGTAAAACAGTGGGAAACATGTGTACCGCTATTGTTCATTTTTGAGAGAACGAGTGAAGTTAAAACGATATAGTTTTCGGAAGTAGGTGTCGTAACGTCGTATAATTGTCTAAGACATTTAATATGCATAAAAATTCTTTTAACGTTTTAAGGAAAAAGTCTGGAATATAAACCTTTTTTTACTGATTTAGTTAATTGTAGTGGAGTAATGCAGCGTGAATAACTCATAAAGCCATGTCTTAGACTTGTACCTTACCATGCTCTATAGTATGTTGCAATCGGAACATTTCTGTAGTAATTATTATCCTGTAAAAACAGTAATAAAAATTAAATAATTTAGATTTTTTACCCGACGAATACAGGATATTTACTTGTGGAGATATGTTGCTTCTATCCCCAGTACCTTCAGTGTATGCAGAACAGTTATGAAAGGATAAGAAGTGGCAACGCATGTTACCCAAACTGACAGGGATTATCTGCAGGGCCCGATCTATCAACTAGAGTCCGATTCTCACGAAAATGCCTTCAGACCTGTGGTTAAGACGAGTGAGGTGACATTTTATTCAGTTTTTTGTGTAGATTATGACTATTTTAACCCGTACAACAAAATTTATATAAATAAATATATATATATATATATATATATATAAGTTTCTTTTTCTTTAAACACTATATGGAATCTACCGATTTAGATTTCCGGGTTAGCATATTCGTAATCTACACAAAATACTGAATAAAATGGCACCTCACTCGTCTTTACCGCATGATTGATGGCATTGTTTCACTCAGCTGATAGAATATAGGTGGTTCACTTTAAACTGAGTACTTCCCAATACTTATAATAAACCAAAAAAAAATATATATATATATATATTCATTAGAGTTATAAAAATTAAGTTTGGAGAGTTGTGAAATGTTTAGAACAGCTTTTAGTTACACGAAAGTTTTCGTATTTAAAGTAGTAAATATAGTAGCATAAAGGCTCACAGAAAGTTGTACGCAGTGGTCAGTTTATCCTGAACAGCCTAAGACAAGCTTGTTCCCTTTTCTCAATTGGTTCATTACAAGATTATGTTTAGAACGATCTACGTTTTGAAGATACTTTTATTGAAAATTGTGTATAAGTTATATAATAAAAATAATTAAAACTGCTTAGTATTTATTCGTCAATACACTAGTAAGAAAGCACTTTAGAACAAAATCATTAGAATAATAGCTTTCATAAGAGCCGCTTACTCATGCAAATCCCAATTCCAGAAACCGAAAATACACTGCCGTCCTTGTAAATGTATAAAACTGTTACTTTCACAATTATAAATTTCAAATTTTTGATAACGGTCTGGAGTTCGTTTCAATAAGCACTTAGGACACGACCCCAACCTTCCAGAACACAGCCTCAGTATCAGCGAATTTGTAGTTGCAATAGTGTAGTTGTCTTTGGTTTGTTTTATTTTTGTAACGTTCAGTTTCATATATGCGGACGCACAATCCTGCAATAAAAAAAAAACTACGCGTATTTTCAAACATTTCATGTGTTTTAAAGAATTACATGTTTTTAAAAAATGATCTTAAGTAAATAAAATTGCTACAACAGACAAGTATGGTGCGGTTAACAGCATATTCATTTTTCACTTCTCACTGATTTCTTTTCTTTAGCACTCTAGGTTTGGGCTGTAGTTATGTAGAGGGTCTTTTATATCCGTCTTAAAGCAGACATTCAGAGACACCGAATACAATGGTGTAAATAGCTTTTCTATATGCCCTAGTGAGAGGTCCATGAATCACAGGGAAATTTGGGGGTAAAACGCGATTTTCGAAGCTATGTTATCTACCAGAAAACAGCATATTACCTAAGTTAAATGTTGCAATTGAATTTAATTACCTATTTAACATAGGAAACACAAGTTCCGGCCTAGTGCGTAGGTCACTGACTACGACGGAAATTGTGTGATAAAAGCATAAATAGAAAGTTGTTAAGCGAAACGAAACAATAGAAATTACCTTCATTAATATATACTTATAATTAAATAAGACGCATAATGTTGCCAGTTTCCGAAGTACCAGTGACAGTTAGTGTGTCAGAGAGGGAGAGAACTGTAGTTAACATATTTTCCGCGGACACATAAAGGTTTGTCTAGCAGTATGTATGTACGTGCATGCGCTGTTGTTGAATTGACTCTAACGAAGCCTAGCGACGGCCTCTACACTACTATTCACACTGGCTTGTTGACGTTTCGCACTTCGCCAAATTAGCGAAAAACGGTAACATCGGACGCCGGAAAGAATGTGTCCCGTCATGTGATGACATCGCGCCTTTAGTGTGTTACTAAGGAAGGTATGGGGATTATTTTTCTGTATATTCTAGGCCTCTAAACTTCTTATTTACAAATGACCGCTTCGATGCATAATAACTGAATTTTTATAAAATAATCATGACGGATTTTTAACGTATGTGAATGGATGCGGGCTTTGGCCAGCGAGTTTTTAGTTTTATTTCAGTTTCCCCCGCCTTTGCATTCTGTAGCTTCTCCATCTATAGGTTTTCATTTCATGTCATCTCTCAGGGAACTGTAGAAGTATCATTCTCGGAGCGTGATACCCTGTCCTCCGGTTCTATCTATACTCGATATTCACTTATAACCAATAAAGTCCAGAGCACATTGTAGCCACGTAGATCGGTTACATTTATCTTACAATTACTGCTCTAATATAACTCTAACACTCCACTCACATTTAGTGGATTACAGATGGAGTGTATTCCAATGTTATTACAAACACTTCCGGACTGCTCTGAGCTGCGGTGGAGTTACATAATCCAGTAGAGTCGCTGAGATGGAATAGAGAGTAAAATTTGGATTTTTAAATTTTTGCTTTGAACACACATTCGACCAAATATAAAGTAAACAAAGTGGCCGCCAAGCTGAATTGATTGTTTGTTGTCCAAGTAGATATAGTCGTCCTGGGCTGGCCAAGAATGTGTTTGATTTCTGCTGGAAATAAGAGTAACTGCACAACAAATTGAAATACATGCATTGCTGAATTATTTCAAATCAAAGATTACAATTAATGTTTTCTTTTTCTGATTTTGAGACTATTTTATTCAGTTTTTTACTGTATGGATAAATAATGTATCTACACAATATTCATGTTCACGTCACGTTTACATTTCAGTCTGGAACGAATATTTTTATTTTAAACAATTTTAGTCGCTTATAGGTAGTATTTTAGTTAGCTTCATGCTTGATCCAGGCCAGTATCGGCGCAGTTAACGTTAAACACGTTTAATAAAATACCGAGTTATGAATACACTTACACTACCAAAATTCCCAACCTGTATGTCTGAGGAACTCTCTGCTATCGACGTTAGCCTGTAAACAAATGTTAAGATTATTTTCCTAATCTGTAGTCCTCGGGTCGTAAGTAGCTTTAACAATTAGATTAAATGTATACAAAATGGCTGGTGCAAGCAATGATGTATATTTTCAATGAGAAAAATAGGATTTTCTTAACCGCAATTGAATATATATACCTAACTATACATAAGTATATGTAATTACAATATGACTAAAATAACCTAGAAAACAAACCACAGTATATGTTAGAATACATATGAGGCAATTCACAAAACCCAATTTTCATTCTTTTTTACTCAATTTAATGTAGCTTTACTTTCCTTTCAAATCCATGGGATTCAATTTATTAGATATCACGTGACGCGATGCTGACGGTGGCCATTTCGTCCTTGAAATTATTGAATCTCTTGAATTTCGTCAAAGGTTTTCATTTATAAACATGATTGTACATTTTCTTGAATTTAATAAATGTAAACATAGAAGATGTTTTTCGAGATTATTAACTGACATGATACATTAATAGAGTTATGTATAGGTACAATCTTAATTGAAATTCTTAAAAATCATTAACAGTCTTTAATTTAATGCAGCAGCTTGTGATGTAATATCTTTCGTTAATCTCTATTAACACTACTAACATAACTCTTGGCATGATTGAAATGTTAGTATCATCGTTCTTATTAAAAATTATTATTTTCAACTCCGTATCAGCTATGAACTTAAACAGTCTCCTTGGAAACTAAAATCTCAACAATTTTGTTGTCCGAATTGTAGATTGATGAAAATATTCTTTTAAAATGTCACTTAATCCTCTCGCAAGATACTAAATTTTAAATCAATCAGACCAGTATAATTGCTCACATTCATTCAAATATATCTAGGATTCATCGTTTACAGTGAAAATTAATATGTAGCTGCATTCAGTGCATCGTTTCTAAGTTGCACTTCCTGGAATAAATAATTGAAAACTAGTAATGAGCTTATTATCTTTAAACGGCTGAACAGATTTTCTTGTATCATAGCTAAGAACCGTCTAGATCACGTCAGCTTTCAAACAAAAAAAAAAAAAAAAATAACGTCAGCTTTCAAACAAAAAAAAAAAAAAAAAAACGCGTCAAAATCGGTCCCTTTGTTTAGGAGCTACGATGCCACAGACACATAGATACACAACACACACACAGATACGTCAAACTTATAACATCGCTTTTTTGCGTCGATGGTTAAAAATGTATATAACTTCCATAGATACATTTATTTATGCGATGTACCTTGTTGTAAAGACTGGTTTGAATAATTAATAAAATTTGCTTACTATCACAGCTTGTGATTAGCAAAAAGTCACAAGCTCCGTACTGTCGTGGTGTGACTAAAAGAGTTCGTCACATGAACCGTGTAAGCTCCTTTAAGAATAAACACTGTATTTATGTTGACTCGTGTTGGCGAGGGAAAACATTTATAGTATGTTTTGATTTGTCGCTCAGAAATTTTCACTTGCGCCTTTCGTAGCTTCTGCTTGGCAAGCAGTTGTGTATGGTGGGTTGCCGTATGGTAAGCCACTAGGCGTTTACAAGAATTTTTACGCAAAGTGACACTATTTTGGTGCTAACACTTTCTCTGCACAAGTACGTCATCGGATCATGGCGAATGAAAACTCTTGAGGAATAACAGTCGAGTGAATGAGTGAGAAATTTCGGTCAGCGCTCAACATCGAGGTCTTTAGCGCTTGTGTGGGGTGACATGAGGTGAGTATGGAGCAGCCCCGGAATGAAGGGGCGGGGGAAACGGGAGATACCCGAGAAAACCCACCAACCAACGATCAGCAGTCGAGTATTATTTAAGAGTCAGTGTCCCTAATTATGCTTACGTTTTCTTAATTTCTTCCTGATTTAAAAATTTGACCATATTTATTAGGACATATTTCGTAAAGGACTTAACTATCCTTTCATTACGAACTTGTTATTTGGAAAATTCCAAGCGTATTTATGAAATAATGACGGTAATTTAAAATTAAAGATAATAATTATATTTCACCACGTTATAAAGCCAAAATAACCACTAATGCCAATTAAGCGTAATAATAAGCACTTTATCATAAAATGTAATAACTCTATGAAGATGCAGCACTGGTAATTAGTCGCGTTTCTCGATTATTATACGATAGTTAATATTTAGCAAATGAGGTTTTTTGCACTAACTTATAGAACCCCTGTTTATTCTTATGTTCTATTGCAAATACATCAGCAACGTATTAATTTCATCCTCTATTCCAGTAGACTATTCTATACTTTTATGTCATATCGTTGTTCATTCTATTCTGTCTTGACGGCGTCTATGTTTGTATTCTTCTTCCTGCCAGCAGTTTGCGTAACTAGTTGAATTAGTGAGGTGAACATGGTCTTACTTGAAGCCATGTTCGTCCAGGCCCAGTAATTCTGTGATTCTAATCTCCTTGTCTGTATGTTTTATTTGTATTATAATCGTGTGTGACTCAGTCTTTTGTTCCTTTTTTACCTCTGACCTTCGAGGACAACTTCGCGGAATTGGTCAGCAGTCACGGGGGATAGGGGTAATACTTCGGCTCTGATTGGACTTGTTCGACACGGTCATGCAGCTGATGGACTGACTGGACTAAGAAATTACGCCACGTCAGGACTGAGTCACATACTATCTGTTAACATGAGCGACGCGACGCGCTCATTGTGTGTAAATATGTGAGGGACTTGATAATTTTTGATTGGATAGTAGACTTAGTCGACGTGTCTGTGGAGACTTACAAAGTATTTAGGGGAGAAAGTGAACTTAGTCCTGGAACGCATATTAGTAATAATTTGAAGGATTGTGTTTGGAGAAGACTAGTTTGTACGAATATTTCATGCCTATAGATGTTTCATCGTGGGGGTGACTAATTCGCTGTGGGAAGACCTCGAGTCTAGACTGTTTTCTGCCTGACTATAATATTTGTGGAAATTGATCCACAACAGGAATGTACGATGCGTGCAATATGCGAGGACCAATTAGCGTAAATGACATTCTCAGTGTTTGAGAAGGAGCTTATCCTCGGCTTTGACTGAAAACTCAGCTTGTTACATTATGCCTGTGGGCCATTTATTTTTTACATAAAAACAATTAAACGAAGCAACAAGTTATAAGAAAGAAGACCTAGATTTGATACAAAGATAGTAGAGAAGCGATCATGTGAACTTTAAATCATTTGTAAGTTGAAAATAATTACTTTTAAGAACGAACATTGTGTTAACATTTCTATCACGTAAATAGTTAACTAGGGAGTGTTTCAAAGAAATTATAACAACCTTCTATTTACATTGCTACTGGTGAGTGGCCGTTCTATGATTTGTAATTGCCGAGGACTGTTCTATTGTTTTTTGAATATTGGCTGCTATTTACTACCATGAAATAATACCTTATTGCATGATTCGCATCGGAGCATAACATACTACTCTTTCTCACAAATTTTCTATGAGTATGCTAGCAACTGTCAGTCACTGTGTGAATAGGTGTGTGCGGTAGTGGTCGACCTTGGAGTGTCGCCGTTGCGGCGAAGAATTTAGTTACCGTGTCGGTGTGGTGACGTCACAAGTAGATTGGCTAAAGTGATTGCAGCTGGGATAGCAACCAGCTGTGCCGGGCACAGGAGCCAACGAGCCCAGGTTAGCGTCTACATACGCACTTTCTCGGCCGTCGGAGACGATGTAGCATCGCTGAAATACTCATGATCTCTGCTTTTAACAAACATTTATACTATTTTTGAAGTATTTAGTTTTTATTCTAATGGAGAGAAATGTCCTCGAACCTTCTAAGAACTTTTTGAAAATAGTATTAGGCCCCTATGTATTTGTTTTATAGGTGAAATATTATATATGCTTTTCTTAGAAACTAAACGAAAATTTCTTTAATAAAATAATTAGCTGAGTAATAGAAATATTGTACTGTAAAATAGCCATCATAAATACATTGTTTTAAAAAATAATGGGAAACGGTTTTACGATATCGGCTTTCTTGCAAAATAATGAGAGAGGTGACATGAGGTGAGTTGGAATGAGGGGGCGGGGGAAACGGGAGATACCCTAAAAATTTCGCCGACCAACATCATCGTCCAGCACGATTACAACATATGAAAATCCGGAGAATCGAACACGCATCGCCTTGGTGAAAGGCAAATGGACAATGTTTGATACAATGGCAAGGCTATCGCCCCACCACTGCACCAAACATTCCCCCCTTTAAGTGAGTCTATGTCATATAATCCCCAGTGACTTGTAGCTTCGTGTAAGTGACGTAATTGGACGTTGGCGTGTGGCAGACAAACAAGACGAACACAAACGCCCAGTCTTGAACCCGAGGAAGTGGTTGTAAAGGGCACCTCCCCGGTCGGGAATCGAACCCGGGAATCTTGCCTCAGCAGCCAGGAGCGCTAACCACTGAGCCAAATGGCCGCACACCATTCGTCCACCGCGGCCAATTTCTATCAAAATAGCTTGCTATGTTTACCGAACTTTGATAAAACTGACAAATGTACCAAGTTTGATGAAGTTCTGTTCACGGGCTAAAAAGTTTTAAGGCGTGAGAGTTGCTGCCCTGAAGTTTGACTTGCAATTTTCCGACAGCCAGTGTAACACGTGACTCAACCATGTCAGTAATTTTACCTTGCGCGTAAACACATTCTTCCACGAAAGTAATATTCCAGACCATCACAATAACTACTATTGCAGTAAAACTGTCTCCGTATAGAGGTGGTTTCACAATGCCCCGACGAGGTCCACACAACAGCTTCAACACAACCACGATGATTCTGGTTGCGTTCACGATACTCCGACATGCGGCTCGTCGTGGTATGGCCGTCGGCAGTACCAAAAATGTAGAAGCCACCATATTTTTGAACGTGATATTTCAATCAGATGTTTCACAAAAGCACGAATAAAATTGTAAAACAATAAAAAATGTCGCGAAATACAATGCAACACAAACATAATGCTCTTCGCTGAAATGAAAGTTCTTAAAAAACGGTATTTTACTATCTAATCGATCCGCAAACAACCTAGTTGCTTTGTTCATTAAAAAAGCAATGAGTATATCTGCAGCGAAAACTAACTGAAGTCAAGTTACATTCGGTGAAGTTTGTCTGTGTTCGAAGTGTTATCGTTAACAAAACATTTTTTATGCAAGTGAAATATACCAAAGATTTTCAGTTGCAAGTAAACATCGTTTTGTAATGTCGCATTTCCTTTCCGTCAATGCCCGACACGGCGAAAATTAGAAAAATAATATATTTTCGTCGGGCTGTCGGGGCAGTTATTTTGTCGGACAGATGCTTGCTTCTTATTGGTAGCTTCTCAGATTTTGTTGTGTTAGGGCTGTTGCATCGGGCTCGTCGGGGCATTGTGAATCCACCTTTAGTCCGGTTATTATTAGCGAACGCAAAACTAGTTAACTCGGACCACTCTTTAAACGACCAAGGTCGAAATTTTACTCCACAGAGGCTAACCGAGTCACTGTTGGTAAATGCATAAAGTAGAGAGAAAGCTTTAGAATATACAGTAGTTTAGGGCCTGGAAAAATAGTATGTGGGGATACTTACTGAACAGATATTAGAGGAATAACATTTGTAAATATAATATTAGAAATGCAACAAGTGTAGACACTGCGTCACTATCAGTACGTAACGCCGTGTACAGCGTCGCAGGAACTTTATAATTAAAAGCAAGTGAGTGTATCTGCGCACCTACAGGCGGACCCCTTAACCTTACCATCGGCGTCAGCGGTGATACTCGTGCCCTGGAACTACATGATGTTACTAACACAACACTACTGCCATAAATACTCTCGTCAAAATGGTTCGTGTAGTTTTATTTAAATATAGAATATCAATGGCATGACAGAGATTCTCAAGGATGCGACAATATTTATGAATTTTGTAAGACAATGTGCAAATCCAATAAGTGAACATTAAATATACATACACCCCTCAGGGTGTGACAGACTCGTCCAGGCTAAATCTTGCGTAGGAGCATGAAAGACCCTTCATTACCGGTTTAAATATGGGTGTGGAAACAAAGAGTTTGACGTAGAAAGCACCATAGTTAAAGGAAGTTTCAAACATTATAATTGAAACTAAATATGACGTGGTGTGCTTACTGGCCGAGGTATTACTACAAAGCTTAGCATAATGCTATCGAGATTGTTGTCGGCACTTAGTTTTGGTTCTGCGATACAAAGTACTGCTCAGCTCCTTGTGGTCTTCTGCTGCTTCAGATGACACGTAACGAAGGAAACTCTGAGGCCTCGACGTAATAAAGTTCATCGATCTCCGCAGCTCGCGGTAGTACTCACCTCACTACAGATTAATTAATACCACAATTACCATCCAGGCGCTCTTCCGGCCACAACGTCCTCGTGCCGCGTCTTCGGCCTACCATTTAACACCTGTATCAACTCTTGAAGTCGGACTTTAGAAGCATATTTAAATTACCTCAGCGGTAAACGTATGTCAGTGCAGTATGTGATATGCTTCAACAACTGCATAACAGA
>PNEQ01108777.1:11595-29077 GCA_003012365.1 Medauroidea extradentata
CTTAGCGGATGTGACGCTTATTGCCTACTTACCAGGCACAGAACAGTTGTGTGCATTTTACTCGTAAACGGTGCAATGTAGGCATTTGCAACAAGAGGACATGTTTTGTCCTTACGGAGTGCTTCGTGGAGTAGACTACATTTCATGTTCCACAACGACACGCAAACATTCATTTATGCGAATTTAAGAAAGCAACCCGTATTCATTTCATGAACGGGGGTGGTTTGAAGGCTGTACTTATTTGATGTTACCGATCGCACTCATTCGTACCATCAGCCAAATATTCGTTATTTTACTCTTAACCTATTGAGATATTTTGACAAAATACCGTTTTCAAACCCGATTTTCGAAGGCTTATTACGCCCTTAATATTCACTTTTCGGTAAAGTGTCAACTTCAATGTCTACTTCATTTTTCATGAGGAATCACCTCCCGGAGTTTGGGCAAAGAGTTTCCGAACACCCTGTATATGTCTGATATTACCTATTTATTGAAACGCTAAGCACATTGCCAGCTAACAGAACATGTAATTAAACGAGGCATTTATCTGGTGTAACGGTTTCAACTGCAGCACTGAGATACGCCAAAGGGAGGCCATGATCTTTCTTTAGTTAACGAGTGGGACGACGCCGCGAGAACGCTTTTCATTTCCTCTTTGGAGACGTAACTTAACGTGCAAACACTAATTGCTACAGGCTATCTACCATCTCGAAGCGCTATCACCAGAATTAATTACAAACTTTTCGCTCAAGTTCCTAACTTGAAACTCCCTGCGAACGTGGGGTGCAGGTTGTTTTGTTCTAACAACGATCACAGAACTTCATCTTCAAGAGCCGATTATCAAGTAGTGCAGATTGGCTATGAAGTTATGGCGAGAAGCCAGAGGGTACTGCCGTACACACAGACCATAGTCACCTTTCAAATATGATCAAACATTAATCTTTTGAACCTGCATGCGCGTACAGAAACCCATTTACCAAGTAGATGCGTATTCCGCGTTTCCAGTTTCTAATATTTTTTTTCATAACTTTTCATTTACCCGCATCAAGTTTATGACAGTTTACTGTACTTGCCGCATTGTTGTATTTCAAACACATTAAAACGTGTTGTAACTTACAATTTTTTTTACATTGAAGGGAATATCGCGATTATATTAACTTGCCATCTTCATATATATATATATATATATATATATATATATATATATATATATATATATATCTCAGTCATGTGCATTACATACCGACAGGAACTGTGAGAGGAATCGGCCATAGCCTTTGTTGGGAACAATCGCACACTCTGAACTTAAAACAGTTCATATTCACAGTTTTACAGTGATTTTACACATATTCAAATTGTTGAATCTGCTCCACCGGGAATCAGTGGGAACCTACAAACTGCATTAGCGAATATAAACTCGCTGATTAAAACTCATTGTTCCACTAGCTAAAATTTATTTTACCTAGCTGTACAAAAGTGCATAATTTTACTTTAAATGTAAAAACGATTTTTTTAAGTTATGTCATAAGCTCAATAAAAGATGCACAAAATTGACAAAAACCGAATAACGTAATAAAGATTCTAACCCACGACCTTCAGCATATAGGTCCGTTTACCTTAACCACTAATCCATTATGAATACTTGGAAAATACAATTCATATTAATTTTTTTTATATTATTGATTACCTGTTATCTGTTTTGCCTTTGTAAATAGTTTTATCAGTACTAAAATTCATGTTGTGTAAATTTTTCAAATTAGCATAACTTCATATGATTTAGTGAGCAGCGGAGCCTAACAACATTTCTAAAACTGAACTATTCACAACAGCCGTACAACAAGAATAATTATTACTATACTGGTGTACTGTAAATATTAATGTAGCCTACATTTAGGCGTAACTTATCAAAACTCATAATTCACTTTTAAAAAGGAGCGAATAAATCTAAGTACCGTGATTGCTGCATAAATTTTAGTATGCTATTTATTACTTGTTAACAAAGATAATGTAAAATTATTGATACAAAAATTTAATTACAGATTTAAACTGACATTTTCAACTTACAGATAGATAATTAGAATTTGTACTGAATTACTATTAAATGTACCACTATTTGAATCTGCTGTCCCAGTCTGCTATTTTCTCACTGTTTACTAGTGAACATTGACAAAACTACATATTCGCCAAAGAATAACCTTACAACTTATTGAAACTGTGAAAATTTCACTCATTATGAATTAAAGTGCAGCGTAGATTAGATCAATTTCGGGAAACGATAAAGTTTTTTTTAGATATCTTGCGAAAATACGAATAACAAACACGAACTTTAAGAGCGGTTAATTCCTTAACGTGTTGAGCTAAGCTACTCAATAGATTACTTATGTGCTGGTATTTAACTCAAGGATTCCCACCGAACGGGATGGCGGTAAACTCGTGTACTTTGCTGGAGATAAGCTATTGCTAGTGATTGTTGCTGAGTTGCAGAAAAACTCACGGTTTTATAAAATTACTGTTCACAAAGTAGTAAGAAAATCACGAACCCCACTCAGGAATACAGAAATGGCTGTAGCCAAAAACCATAAAAATAATTTCGAAATAAGAAAACAGTCGATGTACGGTGTTTATTTTTCATCGCTCATTTGCTTGTGGTTAGTCCTTTTACGTGATGTCTGGTTTCTTTTTACTTAGAATAGTTTGCTATACATTGAGTTTATCCAGCAAAACACAACAGTTTAAAACACAATCACATCGCATAAATCTCTTCCCCCCCCCTCAAGAGGCTGTGTCACCCGTTTTGTTAAAGTTATCAATTTTCGTTTAATAAATACAGGCTGTGACGTGACAAATTATCAGCAATATTTCTTAATGGAAGCATTGAGTTTTTCGATTAGGTGCATATTTATTGACTAAATTAATACTAGGAGTTATTTAATCTTTATTACATTAAGAGGGATAATTAATGTCTTAACTTTTGAATTAGCATAATTATTTGATAATTACAATGTGATAATTCGTATCCAATGTGTGTAATGAAAGGTAGTGTACTTATCTATGTCCCTATTGAAATATTTTTGGATAAATCTTGTCGAATTCGGATTCAGGAAGAAATTAAGGAAAATTCATCTTATTGAAAAACACAGGCTCTTAAAGATCGCATTAGTAAAATTGTCGGTTTCGTATTCAGAAGGAAATGGGTTCGATTCCTGGCTGCAGCCATCCTACGGTTATCCATAGTTTCCAAAATAGACTCCAGGCGAATACTGGGATGATTCCTTAACGAATACCATGGCTGATTCCTCTTCCAGCTCTGGCCATCGTGCTAATTTGAGTATTATAATCTCTAATGAATACGTTGTCGACGAGACGTAAAGCTCTATGTCCTCACTTACCTTACCAGAAATATTCATATCCCGAAATATTTCATTTGACTTTCTGTACATTATATTTATATAGAGAAGCGCACCATTTATGTATTCAACTGTCAACGCACAGAAAAATCGATGGACCTAGAAACGTGAGATTTCGGGGGTGGTTTTCCTCAGGGCATACGCAAGCACTAATAAAGAATGTTTTCGAAATTAATCCCCTGAGTGGGTGAAAACTGGTTAAACGTGTTTGATGTAATTTGAATCCGACGGGCTGCCGGTGTGATTTTTCTTCATTGAGACAGACATACAAATGTCCTAAAACAAATTTCTGGAACATTCGGAGTTTCAACTTACAGATGTTTAAGAAGCTCGCGCACCGCGTCGTTGTGAGTCATTCGTTTGCACAGACCGTCCTTATTTGCGATGTACTGCAATAAATATCAGTACAGTCCCGTACAACACGTAGTTGAAGGGGATCGACTTCACCGTCTTCAGTACTGTCATTGGATGTTTATTAAAACGAACAGAAAACTTATGTCCAGAGATCGTTGACTTAGAAAAATTCTTATAATATTACCCGCTGTGTTCGTAAAAGCTACCAACCCAAAAACCTTAAAATACCGCATTATGAAATACGATAAGTGACACTCGTACAAAATGCAGATGTACAGACTTAATGACGTACAACAGTGTAAAGGTCATCAACTGAGGGAGTGAACACACAGCACATCAGTGATCAATTGAAACGTTAAAGCAAGTATACACTCATCTCCATAGAAGTAGCGCTATCATATACCGTAGTACACATATTTCTTGTATCATCAGAAAGGATTCATTTTCAGCATTCAAGTTGTTGGGGCTGGATATATAATATTTGATTTGCAGCGAAGAAAATTAAAGAGTTCTACTGAATTTATGCTTGGATTTACGATGTTGTCGTGCTGGTGTGAAATTAGCCTTTTTTCATGTATAATGAACCATCAACGTTATAAACTTAAATCTAAATCTATCTTTGCTTTATTTGTAAGAGTGAGAAATGAATGACAGGCAACAGCTAAATGGCGACAATTAATATTTAAAGACAATGTCACAACTCCATGTCTCGTATTAGATGTTTGAACACTGACAAAATAATCTATAAAGTTATTTAATTCTGTTATTTTCTGCACTTTTGGTTATATAACGTTGGCGGAAATGGGTAAAACACGATACACAATAACATATTTTAATTGTTTGATTTGACGTTGTGGTGGGACGGAAAAGAAAACAAATAATTATTTCATAAAACTAGTTAAAACAACGAGGAAGAATGAAAAGTTCAGTAAACAACAATCGTCGTGACAAGATAACTTCACTACTAAAGTTATAAACACGATTATGTCTTTCAAAATTTTAGACCAAACGTACAGCACTGTAATAAAACAGTTAGCAGTGAATGTAAGAAAAAAAAATGACAGTATAGAAATTTCACCTGCATTTCCTAGTGATGTACGTACAACATCGAAAGCAATAATGTGAGGAAAAATATAACATTACTATTTACGACACGATGCTTTAAAATGTTTATACACCTGCCTGAATTAAGCTATAGTGGGAAAAGTGTCTTACCAAACTTCTTTTAACTAGCCAAGAAAAGTAATTTGTCGTAATTTTTATGCTTGAATAAGATAAAACTATACTGGAATATTTACAACAGGAACTTTATGACCACAGGGAACATTTAAAATCTTTTAGACGTGCATAGCTAATTAAAAATTTACTGCCAATCAGAGGGTTACGGCGGTACTTGTAATTGTATGGAAAATGAAACTTGAAGGTCTGCCGTTAAGAAAATGAACCACAGAGTTAATTTGCATTGGTAATTATTTGCTACCAAAAGGAAATATGCGTCAGAACGCGGAAATCTACTGTAAGAGTGACATTAGTACGAGCGTCAAGAGTATTGTCGCCTCTATGAGCATGGGGAAAAACCTGGCGAGTAGCAACTATGTATTTTTTTTTCTCAAGAATTTTTGCGTCGGTCTTAAAATTGTATTTGTGGGAAGATACGTAGTAATGTTCTACGTAGGTTTCTATGTCCAAGTCTTAAGAATTCTGTAGATATTTATTAATCTACAGCAGCCTGAAAAGGTACGCACTAAATTAAAATAAGATAATTTCCAACAGTTTCAATAAGTTGCAAGGTTTTTTGCTGGCGAATCTGTTGTTTCGACAAAGTTAATTGATAAAAAAGTAAAAAAATAAAAAATAAAACAGATTGGGTATTTGGTAACATATTGAATAAGTAAGTATAGTTTACAATTTAATGAGAACAAATTCCACTATTTAATGTGTAATTTGAAAATGTGAGTATAAATCCACATTAATTAAATTACTTAAATTTGCCGTATGATGTATTTGGTAGGACATACTTCGACATTTCTCAAAGTTACTTTGATTGGAGTATTAGTTAAATTATAGCTTCAGATCTTGTAAATTTTTGTCTAGTCAATATATACAGTTATTCCATCCTTGTTATTCAGTTTTATCAATTTTTAGATAGTAACATAATATTTATTTCTGTTTTTCAGCTATAACTTTGTAGCATTATGCCCCAAATTAAAACTAACGAAGAGCATTTATGTTCTTAATGGTAATATCTATTCATAATTGTTGTAATTTCATAATTTTTCCTTCTTATTGTCAGTGAATTTTTAGTGTTACGTTTGGTATTTTATTTCCAGTGGTTAAATTGTAATAAACTTACTATTATTGTGGTTCCTGTATATTTGGTTACTGTTACAAGTTATTATTAATTGGGAGGTTTCACTCCGATGGTAGCTACACTGTGGGTTTATTTAGATAATATTTAGGGTTAAATGACTTAAAAACAGTTATGTTTCAACGGGCATTTACTCTACCACAATGGCAGGTACTCGGAATACTAAAATGGTTACAATGTGTTCTATTAATTTAGGAGGGGAGCGCAATATTACTGATTATTATAATATTATATAAAGCTGAGTGTTGCTGCCACATAACTAGATCTGACGACCTTACCGAAGCTGGATTGACGAGGAGACGGCATCGACGGACGAGCACGCCCCCGCCGGAGGAGAGCTGTACTGCTGTAGATCGGATGAGTGCTGGCGGGCGTCAACCCTGGTTTACTTGGTAACAGTGCCATATATTGGCGTGCTTGTCTCAATATTACGCCACTACGAGGGGGCTGAGATGAGTAGCTGTCTTCCGTGGTTTCCCAACGCTGGTCTAGTTGCAGCTCAAACCTCTCGCGTTGTCCGGCTGGCCAGGCAATATCAGGGGGTTACATCTTAACTTCGCCACATGTAAAAAAAGTCTTAAATAAATAAAATATAATTCCAACAATATCATATGATTTAAGTATAGCCTACGTGTAATAAACAGTGTACCACAGTTTTCAACGCAAGTCTATTTTAAATTTTTGCTTGCTCTTTTTAAAACTGAATTATATTTATTGATACGTTACACTTAAATGTACAGTAATATTTACGGTAAGCCTACATAGTAAAAATTAGTCTTTTTGTTCGGATGTATTCAGTTTCGCTCTGTTGTTCGCTACTAAGAAGTTACGGTGCTTTCAAAAATCAAAACCCTACCATAAATAGTGAGTTTACTATTAAGGCATTTATACAATTCAAATGCTCATATTTGGTGAATGGATGCCGACTCTCAATAGCTCAGTTGGTGGAGTGGCCGACTTTGGTCTAAAGAGTTCTGGGTTCGATTCTCAGGCCCGGCTTGGTATAACATTTGGTTCGTTAGTTAGAATTTATCAGTTGTCATAGTCGGAGAGAAATATCGCAACTGGGGGATTGCCTACTAAGAAAATGTTACCAGCATAATAACTGATAAGCCTACATCCCTCAATGTGGGTCTAAATTAACCCTGAAAGTTAAAATCGTTTACGCATATCCAGAAATATTAAATAATAAAATTAATGTAGACATATGACAAACGATATACACAAACATTAATTAAGCTTACTAAGTAATATATGCTTACACAGTTAGATAAAATTGGGAAAAATATATTCTGACGTATTATTGTATCCTAAGGATAAAAATGGCTGCCGTTTACAAAATATGATCAAAGAATAAACGAAATATACATAGGTCAAGCCAACTAACTATGTAAAATATGCGTGTCAAGATTAATGAAGTTCGGAATAATATTTCTTCAAGTAGTTATATTAAGATAAAAAATTGTAATAAATAAATAAAAAGGCCACAGTTAAAAAAAATATCAAAATAATTATCGAAATACACAAAAGTCAAGTCAGCTTTTTATGTAGTATATGTGTCCTAGTTTGATGAAATTCTAAAATACAGTTTCTTAAATATACGAAAAAAGTTAAAATAGCTGCAATTTTGAAAATTTAAAAATGTCCTAAACTTAATATATAAAAGTCAAGGCAGGTTACTAAGTACTATATATGTACAAAGTTTGATGACATTTGGACCATTGGTTCAGAAGATTTAGGGAGGAGCATACATACTCTCGTACACACACACAGACAGGAAGGTGATTTCATAAGCCTACTCTTTCCTTCGGAAAATATGTCAGCAATGCTGTAAAGGAGGATGTTAAGCTCATTGACAACGTTGCGACCACGCCAATTAGCCAAAGATCTTTGTAAAAAGTGGTTAAAGTTTCGGCGTGTTAGCATGGGGGCGCAAACTTTTTATGTGAATCGAGAGTGACCATTCCTGTTATTTTTTTTTAGACGGAAATTACTAAAGGAATTTGTCTATGGTTTGAAGATATTGTTAACATTAAACCATGTCGAGTATTGTCAATCAATGGCACTTATTTTGTGATATATTGAGCAAATACATTTCAGAAATTCTATTTAAAGAATCCTCGTTTCTTCTTAACATTCACATTACGTACTTTTCGTCAGGTACGTTTTTCTTTTTGATTATTTGTTCATGGAGTAATGTGTGCCGAAGTTTGTTGGTCAGATTTAGTTAAATCCTGCATACGTAATATTATATTTTGTTCCGATATTTTCATTCTTGTTAATGCTTTGAAAATATACCAATGATATTGAATGCATTAAAATTAAATAATAATATACATCTATTTAAACTGGGTTTTTATTTTACGAATATAAAAACCTTTGGCCTGTATATTTACAAACGTACTGTACTCATTTTCAGGTTTTTCCAACTTTATAACTACATGTAGCGTCACTAAAGATTTTACTGCCCACCATTGGTCAACTTCCAAATGTTTTGTAAAATGGGACAAGCTGCCTAAGAGAATTTTCATTTTCATCAAACACACTTTTCATATTTATTTTATTCACTTCTATAGGTATTTGAAACCTTTCTCTTCTCAAAAGTTTAAGTTCATGCAGCATTTTTAATCCAACTGGTTTTTAAATTTTTACTTTAAATTTAAGGATTTTGTGAAAAATGCATATTTTAAAAATTGTAACGTATACAAATGAAAAGTGCTTATTCGTAAATATCTAGTTGTTTTGAAATTAAGTGTCTTAAACAGCAATCTCAAGAATGATCGCAGAGCGAATATAGAATATATGATTTGAGTATAAATTAACAGACATAACTAGGACGAAAATAATTATAAATTTCCTTGTCTAGAACAAGAACATTTAAGACGAAAACATACACTATTATGTGATACTTAATGATACGATTACAAAAAAGTTCACTTACACTTATTTCTGAAGACCAACCCAGATTTCATTTATCGATACAAGTTGACACGCTGCAAAGTGTCTTACGGAAGCAAATTTTATCGCAAAAATGTTAGTTTGAATCTAAAAATTACTTTTAGTAAATATTACATTGTAAACTATAGTTCTATCATAGCTGTTGTTTTAAAAATATGAGAACTAAGTATAAAAATTGTTTGGTATAACACTATAATAGGTGTAAATCATGTTTAGAATAAGCTTATTAGTTTATGTTTGCGCTACTTTACAAGATAACAACAAAATATGATTTGCGTTTGCATGTATTGAATTCTATTATTTATACTCTCGCCCTTCAATGTTGTACTGAAACTGCTAAATAATTCTAGTATATTTAACTTACTGGCCTAAAATAATGACCTTGCATAAAATTTGATACAAATATTTTGACTTTGTTCAACCAACATTTTTAAAAGGATAACTTTGTTTGCATGTTTGCATAAATGCCGTACATGGAGTAAATATGTTGTATTATATTTTCCGTGGGGTAAATATATTTCTATAACAAAGAAATTTTAAACATACTGACGGAAAGTTAAAAATTTTTCATCTGAATTACTCATAACCGTATTTCTCTACAATAGTTTTATTGAAATCGTAGGAAACTATTGACACAAAATAACAATATAATTGGTTATTTTAAAACAAATGTCTTATCTAGTGAAATATCGTTCATGTGCCTATGTATTTCATAAAACAGCATTTTTTTTATAACATGCGAAATTTTCTTAAATAGTTTGAGACATTCTTAAGGTACGACATTCAAGCTAATTGTTAACTCGGTTCCAAAAAAAGCAAATGAGTTAATCAGATCACCTTCCTGTCTGTGTGTGCATAGCCCTTAAAACATGTCAACCCGTGTACTAAATTTCTTAAAAATCGGTGCAGAGGTCGTTTTAGTAAGTTCACCTGCCAGTAAAGTAATTTTTAAGGTGCTTATTTTTAAAAAATAGACAATTTGACTTTTTATGCTATATGGCGTAGCTCGGCAACGCCATGTAATATATTTGGTACTTTTATAGATTATTATATAAGAATCAAGTATTGCAGATCATATTGTTGTAGGCAGTCAATTTTAAAGATGCCCTGTCATTAATAAATATAATTGTTTTGTTGTAATTTGAAAACAACTGCACCGATTGCAACAAAATTTTAAATTGTGATAATTAATCTTCTACCCTGTAGTCAATTTTCTTGTAGCATTCACGCCAAACTCTAAGTTTACGAAAATCCGTAAACCGTATCGTAAGGTGGTTGCTGAAATCTGCAACCTGCCCTTACCTGAAGAGATCTAAGAATATCGAGACACGAGTACGTCATTCTTATCGCTGGACTACCTTACGTTAACAGGTTGGCGTGAAAGGTACAAGAAAATTGACATTTTTTAAATAACATCCCGCCAATAAACACAGTTTATCTATACACTGTTTTCCAAGTTCGATTTGGAGCTGCATGTGCACCATTTTATTAGATAGCATTTCGTGAATAAAACATTTGGTTTATATTTAGATAACTGCTGGGCCGAATGCAACGAGTTAACAAGGTCATTGTTGTAGGTCCGCCAATAAAAAGAAAACGTAGTGTGATTAAATAATTATTTCCGTCGTATTGCAGTAAATATGATTCCCATTGTAGTTAAATTTTAAACGTTGACAATCTCTATACATAAAAATGAAAGCTGACTGGCTGACTGGCATATCAAACTGCAGCCCAAACCAATGGACCTAGAATCGTGAAATTTTTTTTGGGGGTTCCCCTCAGATCGTAGGCGAGCACTAAGAAGGGATTTTTTAAAATTCGACCTCTAAAGGGGTAAAAAGGGGTGAAATGTGTTTCCGAAGAAACGTCGATAGAGCTCGAACCCGACTGCCTATCGTCGTGTTTTTACTTTAATAGGACACTCGTAGGAATGCATATTAGCCATTTTACGGATTTTTCGAAGTTCAACTATCGATATCTATCGAACCCTTCGGGATACAGAGTTGATATTCACTTCAAAATATTGCTTACGTAGATACCCCAAAAGTACTTTTAGGTTTTTTTTTAATTCGCCCCCCAGGCAGTAAAAAGTGGCAAAATGTGTTTTTTATGAATCGTCTATATCTTTGAAACACAATTGGCTATCGTCGTGATTTTAACTTTAATTGGTTACTTTTACAAATGTCTACGACAGGACTCAAAGGCGTTTCGAAATTCTTTATTTAAAGGGATTAAAATACGTGAAATGTGTTTTCGATTATCATTCCATATCTATCGAATCAACCGAGATCTCAAATTGCTCTTTGCGCTAAATTGGTGCTTTTAAATATTCCAAGTACCATTTAAAATATATTTTCTGAATTCGGCCCTAAACTTGTTAAAAAAGGAGTAATATGTGTTTTCGACTCACATTCGATATTTATCGATCCCATAACTTTTTGTATAGCGACGTGATTTTGGTTTAGGATTGATGCTTACTCAAATACCTAAAAAGAAATTTCAGGAATTTTCGAAATTCGCCACCTAAGGACGTAAAAAGTGGTGAAAAGTAATGAAAAGCGTTTTCAATAATTCGTCGATATACCTTGAACCCAGCGGGCTAATGTTGTGTTTTTTACGTCCACGAGATACCAATAAAGTATTCTAAAACGTGATTCAAGGTTTTTTTTTTTTAAATTTACTCTCTTAGGTGGTGAAAAGACCTTAAAGGTGTTTTAGATAAATCATCGATATCTATCGAACCCGCCGAGATATACAATTAATTTTTGCTTCAGGATGATGATTACAGAAATAATCGCAAAACGGTTTTCAGATTTTTCGAAATTAGATTTCTCAATACTGTGCAGGGGTGATATATGTTTTTTTTTTCACGAATGATCGATTTTGATTCGACTGAACGGGCTAGCGATGTGATTTACACTTAAGTTGGATACTTATACAAATGTCTAAGATGTAAATTTATAATATTTAGAAATTCGACACCGAAAATGGTGAAAAAGCATCAAATTGGTTTTCCATCAACCCACAATATCTATCTAACCAGTAGCGATATTGAGGTGCTGTTCGCGTCAGAGTGATGCTTACATAAATATTAAAAAAAATATGTACGTAATTTTTTTTCTCTATAAGAAACGTGATTATTAAGAATAAAACTAAGTTGGTAAATATTCAAGGCAGACGATCGGAAAAGCAGGAACGAGCAGCGAGAAACAACCTATACAGGAGTTTCACTCTACAGTAACCTATCGAGACGTGGTGTTGTACAATCTCTATGAGCCCAGGACACAGATATTTTATTTTTTTAAATTCATTTTTTTATGAATTATTTCGACGATACGTGACGCAGTTGTTTGTTACTGAGGTCTAAATTCCGGGAGGTTCTGGGCTCGAATTCCGTCAAAAGCTGCGTGCGAACGTTCAATTCTGACACACAAATACTACAAGGCAGATCGAATTAGTGCAATTTATATGAAGTCTTTAAAAGGGGTATAAAATTGCAGTTCGCTTTCCACTTAGGTTCCTCTACAATATCAGCTGACGTATCGTCGGTATACTGCCAAAGGCGATTATGTCATAAATGTTATTTTGTTTAAAAAAATTATTAAATTGTAGATATTAACAACAATGTGGTATGTTACTATACTGTGACACAACAGTACGAAACGACGAATAGACTTTAAACTTGGGCAATTGTTCGTGGACAACATATACACATTCCTAGCATTTTTATAATATTATCTAATTTTGACTTTGTCACTTTTGGCAGTAAACTGACGATATATCATCTCACTAATCTCAAGTTTGGGGCACCAAATACGTTTCCGCGAAATCTTAACCCACTGAAACTTTCTAATGGCAATAAATTTAAAGTGAATATTTTGAAAATATATAATTGAGGGCACCGTCACCAGTGGTTGTGCACAGGGTAAACATATGTTTTTCATTCGATTAACCTCTTACCTTAGGTGTCTGTAATAACCCCCCAACCTCAAATTGGCAGGGCTATAAATAAGGCCCAGGCGAAGTCGCTGTTAGTGGCAGGGACAAACTTAAGACTGCTTTTCGCGTGGACAGCTATAGCTACTTATCCTGCTGCAGGATTAGTTCAACTAGCCGCTTGGACATTCTAACACTTGATGAATGAAGTACCAATCTTGTGTACAAAGAGGTTTTTCAATTAAAGAAATTATTATCAGTTACAAATAATACTCGCGAGCAATGCCGCGGGAAACTGCTAGTTTATTATAAAAACATTGATAATATTACAAAATTTAAAATACTCTGGAAGCAGCACTTTGATAGACAGCCAGTCATGTATACATTAGAGATTTCAGTATTATATCTAGAAGTAAGACATTAATTATAAGCTTATTTCATAATTTGTGCAATGCCTTATCTATGTTTAATGTTAGCACCCTTTATTTTGTAGGGCCTAAATTCTGAAAGACAGCATAGCATGAATGTATATAAAGTAATATTTTGTAATATTTCGAGGACGGCTTGACCGATATTAACCAAATGTAATATTTCAACTGTTCATTATCCAATCATTGAGTTCATAAGTCTTCAGTTTTATAGTTTAACTTTTTTTAAAGATAAGATTCTACTATATAATAATATTTTTACATCCTCGAAACCGATCGTAATTTCTTTATTCGTATAAGTTTTGCTCACAAAGTCTTGTTTCTTGGATGTATCGCAAAACAGTTACAACAGTGCTCTCCCAATAAAAATAATTTATGACGAACTGTAAAAATAGGTAATTTTGGTTGGTAAGTTTCCGAGATATTATATAGATTACTTTGTGTTTAAAATAAAAAAAAACTTTGAAAATATAATTTAGGATGTCCAACAGCTACATAATAATAGTATCATACACGAGAGCCTATGTGTTCACTTTCAGTGAAATTCATTGAAGGAGCTCAAATATTTTATAGAACAGCACACAAACACTTACAACTTACAACACTTACAACTTACCTATGTTATAAATGTTGTTCATTGTGTGTCCCACATTGCCTCATAATTTCTTTACAAATTTGCTCAAATAATATGTATATGTTTCATTGTGAACACAATTATATTATTTTCGGATTTTAAATCTAGTAAGTCAACAGAAATTTCATGTTCGTGAGAAAAAAAAGTGTGTTTGTAAAATGCCAGGTAAAAATTTCTGAACAAAAATAAAACAAATAAAGTCACATGTAAACATTTTTATTCAAAATAATTAAACATTCTATAGATACTGTATATTATGTAAAAACAATACAAAATACAATTTAAGAGCCTAAATTGTTCACCACTTTTTATGGTAGAACTGTGGCAAGAAATCACTAGGTAATATCTTAGAAAATCGTGAGCTGATTTTTTTTAACAAATTAAATACATAGACTTAATGTAGCTCTTCGAGTTTAGGACATCAGCAAACCAAAATTAGGAAATTGCGTACATAAAAAAGTTAATTTTATTTATTTACCGAAGTGATTCTCATAATTCCATCAAACTTAGTAAGACAAAAATGCCTCTCACTGGTTTCATTAATTTCATAAAAAATCAATTTGTATGCTGTTTTGTTTACTGGCGCTTTACGAACAAAAATAATACAATAATTTTACTCATAAATTAAAAGTACTTACGAGTACATGTAATTCGAGAATGGAAATTTTATTGTGAAATGAAATATTTCGCCATCAGTATCATTAATTCATGATTGCTCATAAGAGTCTCTTAATTAGCAAAAATACGTCACGAAAAAGTTCATCCGTTACATTTCCTGGTAACGTTTAACCTACAAACATATGTTTGCATTACTGATGCATAGAGCCACTGATTATTGGAGAGAGAATTATGCAATAACTTGTTTCTGTGCTTTACCTGCACATCAGCAGCCTTGCTTTGTGGTTATTGGCAGTGTGCATTAGTGCAGAGGCGTCTCTTATTTCACTGTGCTAATCAGGACAATGTTCCTGCGACAACACACGCCTGTGATTTGTAAGTAGAACTACAAGACGCTGATAGTTTAAAACATCCAACCATTCACCATGAAGAACAACTACAGATGAGCACATAACCTCTCTGAAACAATCTGTTGCAAAATTGCTTTCACCAATAATCACTGGCTCTACAAATATAAGTTCCTCTGAAATTAGCTATTTGAATACAACAATGTAAAACATTAATTTAGTCTAAATAAATTATTAAAATGAATTCAACCGATAGTAAAAAAACAAATTAACTTTAAAGAAATATTTCAATCAAACTCATTACGTATATTACGTCTCTTTATTAAATATTTCTGTCGTTTACTGATTCAGATTCCCGCGACTAAAATGGTGTAAGATATTACTGCCTGTTCATTTTGGATTTTTTTAAACAAATCAATTCACAGCGGTAACATATCAAATAACATCCAACTTATGTGCAAGCTGTCACAGTATAAATACAATAAGTCATAATAGAATTGGTTTTACGAGACATATTTCCTGTTATCGTTTAGTATGCGTGAATAAAGAACCCTTGTGGTCATTTTGACACACAGCTGAGATATGAACACACAATAGCAATTAGAGGGCCGTGGATGGCTTAGCTTCTTGGGCCGAAAAGATGCGAGTTTGTTTTCTACAGGTTGAACGCATATTTTCGTTTTTGAGTAATGCAAAGGATGCCGTCGGTCAGTGGGTTTTCTCGCAGATCTCGCATTCCCTGCCTCTTGACTCTGCCGCTGCTCTATACCTCACATCACACAACTCCTCACCAACGGTGAGAACCTCGCTGATAAACGCCGATACATGATATTTATGTGTGTCTGCGATGATATAGATTGAATATAACAGAGTTTACAAGTGTTAAAACTGTCTCCTACAAATGCTATGTCCTGTTGTGTATGTTATGTGATGTATACACACATTATATGAGTATGCCATAACTTTTATTTATTAATTTTCCATTTGTAACTCCCTTAAAAATAACTTCATTAGCCCTAAGCCTCTATAAATTTTCGACACATTTTAACGCACCGAATAACCTGCAAAGGTGTAGGCAGAATTTAGAATCAATTTGTTTGTATAATTATACACACACACACACACACACATATATATATATATATATATATATATATATACATTTATAATTATGTAACAGGTAATGTGTAGTCTCACAATCCGTTAGTGACACATAATCTGTGTTTAAGGTGTAATAGATTTCACAGCTTCAGGAATTAATACATGGAACATTTACTTAGAAAACCGTTAACTCCCACACGTAAATGAGTTTTTTTTTTAATTTCGCTCTCGTAAATGTATAATTAAGAGATAATTAATTAGTTTATACTTGTGCTGTCTTATATGGTGATGGACCTAGTGGACCTAGAACAACAAACACTAGTTAATTCAAACTTTATTTTTATCAGTCCTGTACTTCTTTACGCGTATATTTAATGATTTTGTCCTGTCATGAAAACTTCCCGAATTTAAATATACGTATTGTTAAAGACAACATTAACCAACAACATAAAATTCATGTTACCTTACATGTACTGTATGTGTACAGAGTTTGAAGATACTTCGGAATGTGGGCCTCAGATATTTCATGTGATTATAAAAGTTCGAAGGGCCATAATTTTTAAAACACTGAAGTCGCTGTGTTAGGTACTATAGAGCAGAAATATTGAAGTATGGTTCATTTAGATATATGACGTGGCAATTAAATTTTCATTGTCCGCCACGATGTAAATATTAAACCGGCATGAACGAAATACATGAAGTTTATAAGAACTTGATGAATACCGAGTTTGAAAAATTCTTTGAAGTTGTTATTAATATATCTTGTGTGCTCAAAGAAGATATAATTTCTTATCTTTTCGATAATGTGAGCACTCTATGAACTCTATATATACAGTCTGTTTAGTATAAACTGAGCACTCAGCAGAACTTGTAACTAATTAAAAATATGTTTTATTGGGCCAATATATGTTAACTTTTGAGACTGTTGAAAATTTCCACTGGTTTTTAGTTGCGTGGAAGTTTTCAAATTAAATCTAGTAAAGATGGCTCTGCAAAACGTCTGAAAGAAAACTTTATACAGTGCTCACTTTATAGTGAACGGCCTATATATTGCACTGAACTAAGCGCAATAGTTATAAACAAAGCTGGAGTTGAGACTAAAACTGCAGAGTTATAGTACTTCCATTCAATAAACAATTCAGTAAGCATAAACCAAGAGCAGCAAAGTAGAATCACAAGGTAGCTTGTCCTAAATGTCCCGTAACATACTTAAAATAAAAAGATTGATTAAGTGTGTGTAGATCCAGAAGTTTAAACATGTTAAAACAATTTTCATTAAGCATAATGCGCATAGCAGGTAAGCAAACTGTACAGGTCTTGAAACACAAAGA
>PNEQ01108779.1:0-28976 GCA_003012365.1 Medauroidea extradentata
CTTCATGTACCACAAGCTGATGCTCATCCGACTATGCTACAGAGGCCAGCTTAGTTTTTTCTAAGCAGCAGTAAGTACTTCATGTACCACAAACTGGTGCTCATTCGGCCACGCTACAGAGGCCAGCCTAATTGTTACTAATTCGTAGTACTTCGTGTACCACAAGCTGATGCCCATCCAACTACGCTACAGAGGCCAGTCTAATTGTTACTAAGTCGCAGTACTTCATATACCACAAGCTGATGCTCATCCGACTACGCTACAGAAGCTGGCTTAGTTTTTTCTAAGCAGCAGTAAGTACTTCATGTACCACAAACTGGTGCTCATTCTACCACGCTACAGAGGCCAGCCTAATTGTTACTAAGTCGTAGTACTTCATGTACCACAAGCTGATGCTCATCCGACTACGCTACAGAGGCCGGCTTATTTTTTTCTAAGCAGCAGTAAGTACTTCATGTACCACAAACTGGTGCTCATTCGACCACGCTACAGAGGCCAGCCTAATTGTTACTAAGTCGTAGTACTTCGTGTACCACAAGCTGATGCTCATCCAACTACGCTACAGAGGCCAGCCTAATTGTTACTAAGTCGTAGTACTTCATGTACCGCAAGCTGATGCTCATCCGACTACGCTACAGAGGCCGGCTTAGTTTTTTCTAAGCAGCAGTAAGTACTTCATGTACCACAAACTGGTGCTCATCCGACTATGCTACAGAGGTTGGTATAATTGTTACTAAGTCATTTAATTACTTGAAACATGATTTCTCTGCCACTATTCTTTTGCAATTTCAGTTTTTAATTCTTATTCAAACAATTAAATAAATTTTTAAAAATTGATTAAAAATATTTTCTTAGCTTAGACATTCAGTTTGTACTAAGGATAATTCTAAATAACAGCTATTCATTTTATGTTTTATTGAATGCCACGGAAGTGAAGAACTGCTGTTTGGGTAAACATATGAATTGTTTTCTAATGCAATCAAATAGTAAATGTACAAATTCATTGCAAATGTATTGTAAAGAATGATACAATCAAGTACGGCTATTTATCTCGACATTAGCGGTATCTTTAAAGCACAATTTTACTTACGTGCTTTATCCAGTAAACTTAGACTAGGATAAAATGTTTGAAACAACTCTCCAGACGAGAGCTTGGAACAGTTCGCACAGTGGGAGGCCAGTGGGTATTCGTTGTTGTGTCTCGCCGACCTTCTTACTGGTGCGCTCTGCGGGGGGTTGGGAGGGGCGAGTACAGACAATGAGCCGAGAGTGGGGGCAGGCCCTTCTCCTCTGGAAACAGGGAAGAAGTGATTCGGAGAAACAAACATTCGTATAAGTGGTATACACCCCACGCAGCCTCTGGTCGGTACGTATGAACGTCCTTGTGTCTGGTACAAGTCTGTTACAATAACACTCTTGATAAATGTCGACTGCTTTTTTTGCATTTCCTCTTGCCTCTCCATATACCAAGTTCTTATCAGTCATGTCTACGAATGTTCATTGTGGAATGCTGTTAATGTTTGCAAAATCCGTTATCGCAACACCACGACCATTCAACTGTCAACTCTGTACTAATCATGCAAAACAAAACACATCAACGAACTGCAAGCAAGCATCAACTGTGCTGTACAGCGGCCTGTAGGTTGTTTCTGTCTGTAGAAACATGTGTGGCGCTCCCTCCTCTCGTCATTTTCACATGATAATTGATTGCAGTGCAATGATGCACCATCTCTGCCACTGGACTGGCGCCCCGGAGTGCGCGCTATTCAACTGCGCACTTGTGTTTGTTGTCCCTGCCCCTTTGCAGGGTGATATTTCCAGACACAATTTCTCCAACGAATAACGTTTCTTTTCACGTTGTCTACCACCCTCGTGACTTAACGACCATCCATTCCCGAATATCCTGTATACACACAGATATATAGGCATGACTAGGGCAATGAACATTTTGCCTAACTGCCCCAGTTTGTTTCAGTGCCTTACGTGCTCGTCTGCAGCTAAGCTTAGTAGTAATTGGCAGCGTGTCTGTGTGGAGTGACGTCTCCCGTTTGAATGCGCCAACCACAGAAATGTTACTGCGATACCACACGTATGATATTTGCAGGCGGAACCCTAAGACACGTGAATTAAAACGTCCAATCTCTAACTGTGAATAAGAATTTCAGATGTGCACACACGGCACGGAAACAAACTGGGGCAAAATTCTTTTCGCGACACATACATAACTATATCTCTATGTGTCATACCTAGCGCCACGAAAATAGAAACGATCAATGCCACTCAGTGAAAACTACTAGTGTCGAAAATGCTGACATTCATCCATAGTCATTGCAACGTCAATGTCTGCAGGGACGATAATCGCATATCCGCGGTGAACTGAAAGCTTACGCATGGACGGTATATTCTGCAGGTGTTGTTTACACTCTACATATTTCCCCCTTCTAGAGCACCCTAGAAGAGGGACGGGACGTGTCACATCGATCGTGTGGTGGCACGCCCACAAAGGCAGGCGGGGTTATAAATGTCGGGCGAGGGTTATGCGACATCGGGTAAATCCCCCGACCGTCCGTGAGATACGATGCCGCAGGGTGAACGTTGCTCGCAGTTAACACGACTATGTACCGAGCGCAAGAGAGATGTTGTATCGTATCACTAGGGTCCCTTGATTTTCACGAAAATATTTCACCATCTCGTTGTTTCAATGCGAGTCTAGAGCTCTTCTTCGTAGTTATTGGCCACGTGTCTTTGTGTAGAGATGTAACTTATTTGAATGCACCAATCAGAACAAGGTGTAACAAAACTAATATTTAATGTGGATGGTTATTTAGATGGATTTTTATAAGTTATTATTTGGAGAATTCGCTCAGATGGTAGCTACACTGTGGGTTTATTTAGATGTTTATTAGGATGAAATGACTTAAGACATTTATGGTTAACTCTTCTAGAATGGCAAGTACTTGTGTAAATTGCCCTTCGTCGACGGACTCCAACACAATTAATGCAAGTGTCCTTGCCGATCAATAATATTGATTTAAACAGTTCTGCCTCGGTCTAGCTCAGCGGTAATGTTAAAATAATACAGTCAATATTGAGATGACAAGTTACTAGATACGGCGGCAAATGGCCCTCGCTCACCGTGGAACAGAAAAGACCATGTCACTGACACGCGATTAAGTCTAGTCACACTACTCCGCGTCGCATGTGAACTATGCGAACAATGACCGATTCCAAAGCTGTGTCGCGACTCGGTCGTTAAGGGTGCGGTATACCACAATTTACATCACCATTTATTTATTTTTTATTTGTACCAGATATTTTTTTCCTATTGTAGATACAAATTGTGACTAAATTCGACTCTTATGAAATTTTTTTATCTCTCCTAGTTTTCGCGTAATTGCTTGTTAAAGTCATAATTTGCATGTTTCCGTTTTAACGACTACACTAAAACCAACTGATATACCAAACTCAAAAAAATCACAGTGGATAAAGACATTTTAGGCTACAATGTCATGCTAATGAAAATATGGAATAAAAATTATTTGTATTTAAAAAAAATATTGAATTTTTAAAATTTTTATTTTTAGTTTCAGCATTGTTTTTAAATATAAATAATTTTTATTCTTTATTTTTATGAGCATAACATTGTAGCCTGCAATGTCTTTATCCACTTTGATTTTTTTTGAGTTTGGTATATCAGTTGGTTTTAGTGTAGTCGTTAAAACGGAAACATGCAAAATATGACTTTAACAAGCCATTACGCGAAAACTATGAGAGACAAAAAAATTTCATAAGAGCCAAATTTAGTCACATTTTGTGTCTACAGAAGAAAAAATAGATCTGGTACAAATTAAAAATGAAAAAAAAAAAAAAATACGGCGATGAAAATTGTGGTAGACAGCGCCCTTAAAGGAGCGATTCCCGTCTCTTTGGCATGGCAAAGCACGGAAAAAATAATTCGACCAATCGGCTTGTGAAAACTCGCAAATTTAATCCTGTCCCAAATATTGTCCTGGCAATACTCGCAAATCGTATCCCGGGACGGACACTCTGTCGGCGACACTTCCGCGAGACGCGGCCCAGTTCCGAGGACGGCAACACGTCCGGCTGCTTCGAGCATTGAAATGCTTCTCTTCCCTTTCGAACACCGCGTCTCCACGCCACATTGACGACTAGTTTCTTTCGACCAATCAGAAACCCTGTTACATTTAAACTCGGTTTGCCGACGGCTAAGAACTTAAGCTTTTGCGAGCGTATCAGGTATCGAATTTATCAATCAAAATCACCAATTTCCATGTTTGTTCATACCCTTAAATTCTAGTACATATATTTCTGTACTTTTAACTGAATTTATATTTAATTTACTTTTGGAAGTCAACTGTCTGGCGGCAAACCGTTGCAGGCGTCTTATTTCTGTCTCTTTCTGACACTCTCTCGCCCAGTGGGGCGTACGAGGCACTCTTCCCCTCAACAATTCGTCAACCCCCTTGACACATACATGGCCTGCCTTCTGCTTCTCGCAGCGTCACGAAACCCAATTCTCTACGGCCTAATCATCCTCTAGATATAATACAAATTTTACACATTTTCTTCATTACTAACCTAACACTAATTTAATTAAAATCTACAGCTATCACAGAGTCTGGCACAGTTTGAATCATCTCTGTAGCCCAATTATTACTCTGTCTAGGCATGTCCAATTACAGTGAATTATTCTGCTACAGTAAGTTTACCTACAAATTTCCGTGCTGATTGCAGCTACCACATACCAATTAAACATCTACATTTAAATAAAATAATGTCCCCTTACGCTGTCATCGGTGAACATTTGCTAAAGTCTATATACATAATTACACACTAGATACAATATCAAATTGACATGTTACACTAGGAATACAAAATAGTTACAATGTGTTAATATTCATTTAGGAGGGTAGCGCAATATTACTGATTATTAAAATATTATATTAAGTCGAGGGTTGCTGTCACATAATTAGATCAGACGATGAGGTAGACGGCATCGACTAACGAGCACGCCCCCGCCGGTACTCGACTCCCGATCCCCGGAGGAGAACTAGACTAGCTTGTTGATCAGATGAACGTTGACGGACGACAGACCTGGTTTTCTTGGCAACAAGACGTTACATTGGCATGCTTGTCCTCATTACTACGCCACTACGAGGAAGGTTAGTTGAGTTGCTGTCTTCCGTTGTTTCCCAACGCTGGAATAATTTCAACCCGAACCTCTCTCGCTGCCCGGCTTCCCAGGCAATATCATAACAAATTTTACTGCCACAATACACTTCTCTGATTAGCGGTATAACCCCGAGACGGTTAGGGTTAAAAAAAATCGAATCATCACTGACCACGAAGGCATTGAAACTAAGTCGGATAGAAATATTTTCACGTAAATCAGGTTCTAAAGTTATAAGTTCGACGCCTATTTCTGTCTGTGTTTGTCAGTGGCTTTGTAACTCCCAAACGGATGGACCGATTAAAATTTTTGTTTTTAAATTTTAGATTTATTTTATTCAGAATGGTTCTTAGCTTTAATTGATAAAAAAAAAGCTGTCCTGCTGCTAAAAGAATGTGAGCTGTTTTCCGAATCGGTGTGAGGATTTCATGGACCAAAATGAAATATTTTTTTACGCAAAACCACTTAACTTATTCTTAGAGCCACAATTTTATCGCGGAAAGATTTTCGAACCATTTTGTTTCAATGCCTAACGTGCACATCGGCAGGTCTGCTTCATGGTTATTGGCAGCGTGTCTTTGTTCAGACACGTCTCTCAGTTGACTTCACCAATCACAGTGAGAAAATTGTGGCACCATACGTCTGTGATTTGCCAGTATAAGGCCAAGATAAGTGAGAAAATAAACAGCCAATCACTGACCATGATGCAGAGCTGCTAATGTGTGCATAAGGCATTTAAACCAATTGATGAAAAAATTTGTTCGCCTTATTCTCAATACGTTTACCTATTACAAAGTACACCGTAACTTTTATTAGCAAATTTACCGCGTTGTTGTATAGTAACGTTGTGGTAGAAGTACAACGGCTACCTGTGCAGTACTGACGCTGACTGTAGAGTAAGCTGAGCTTGTTGAAACTGTTACTGAAGCTATACACATCATCGAAAATATACAATTTTAATTGTACATGAAGTGTGAAGCTTTATGTACCACTGAAAACCACTTTTAAAGTTCATTGAAATTAATTCACTGAGTCTTAATTTTTGTCGTATTTTTGTTATGAACACTATAATAGTAGTAAGTTTCATTGGGATAATTTTAATATTTATCTCATGTACAGTGATGTCCAGAATAAATGAGCGGTTGAAAAAGTTTAAGTCCACTTCGGGTATGATCAGCTGTTAAACAAATGTAACGCCTGTGTACCTAGGCAAACATGTAAATCACGTAAGAGTCACCAATCACTGATAATTTGGGAGCCCGCGAGATACATTCGCTCTTTTATTGACCTTCCGTGCTGATCACTAAACTGTTCCACCAAAGCGAGAGCATTTGATTGGGTATGTTGCGAAATGCTTCGTGACTACGCTGTCGTCTAAGTGAGAGGAATAATTACACATATCACTCTGCAAGTTGTCATTAATGTACACTGAAGTATGAAACGTATAATTTTCTTCTATAATAAGACATGTTCTCTAACTATTTTTCTTGCTTTTTATATTGTTTTCATTACCTCTTGAACAGCAAAATGGAATTAGCAGAACACTTTTAGTAGATATAATAGAAGGGAACGGCCATGGCATTTGTTAACGAATCTTCCCGGCATTTGCCTCTGGAGTGATCTCGGGAAACCATTGAAAACCGTGCCAAAATCCTGCCACAGGCACGTAGCGCGCCGGCTTGCGGCGCGAGAGGTTCTGGATTCAAGTCCTGGGTGAGGCATGGGTGTTATTTAGTTTTAATGGAATTTCAAAATACGCGTAACCGTCTCTATGAATCACGCTTTCAACGACACGATAATTCTAGAGAGACAAAGCAAAATAAATTAAAAACCGAAATCAGGACGGCCAGACTTTGAATCGAACTCGGATCCTCTTGAATGAAAGTTGAAAGCGATATTGCTGCGGCAGCTTTCAATAATGTGTAATAGTTACATGCGGTCACATAATTCAATGGGTAATACGTAGCGATAGACATACAAATAAATATTGCCAACCAGTTATTTTGTCTTCCCTATGCGCCGAATTCAATATTGTCACCTAGTGAGGTGGCGCATCGGTAATATATTGGACTCGAATTCAGGAGGTTACGAGTTCGAGCCCAGTCCACGGATGCTGAAGCAGGGTTTTTACATGGTTTTCCCAGGTGACTCCAAGAAAATACTGTTTTTTTTTTTTCAACAAATGCCTCCCTTTGTCACTGTCACGTAAGTTGTGTTGTATTCCTTCTCTATTGACCTCACTATCGACGTATGACGTCAATGTGCGTGTGGTTTTCTGATATAGGTTTTCATCCCAGACTGATTTCGTCTCAGAAAAATTATGTATGGGCAATTAGCAAACCTAATTGCAACCAAGCTTCAAGCTTTACTGGCATAACAATAACCCGTCTAATAACAGTTAAAGGCTATGCATATATACACATCCTGATCATAAAATTAGGAGAAAATGCAAAGTTTTTAAGTCTCTGTTGATTAAAAAAATTGTTTCTGTTCCATATAAAAGGGCAAATAGCTGTCAGGAAAAAAAATTGGAGCTACAATATGTTTCAACTACTTATGTGCACACGTGCGCTGCTGCTTCTTGGTCAATTGTTGGCTGTATTAACTCTCAACGTTTTGTGATTCTACCTGCAAATCACAGGCATGTTGTGTCCCAGTAACCATGTTATGATTGGCATAGTCATATATTCGACGCCTCTACACAAAGAACACGGTCAATAATCACGATGAAGAGCTCTTGATATGCACGTAATACTTTTAAACTAAGTGGTGCTAAAATCATTTCTCGAAAACTACCGGTCCTACTAATGTGGCATTATACATACATAATTATAAGCAGAATAAACATATTTCTTCAATTAGCAGGAACAAAAAAATTTGTAATTACTTATCCAGATATTTTGCGGAATCGTTGGCCTTAAAGCTATATTCAGTGTCTCGCTTGATTATGAGGTTTCGGAACACAAGTGCGTTGCTACATTTATATCGTCAGTGTTGTTCTTTTCTAAGTCACACATTCATGGTTGCATATTTTCATAGAGGGAACAGAGAAATCTAACGTGATACTGTCTGCATACGTAAACAAGTGAGCCTAAGTGCAGGGATATCATTGTGCAGCTCGTTACTATTGAAGATGAAGGGGTGTCAGCCCGCTGATTTTTTTGTGGAAAATTCTGTATCAAATGAATATAATAGTCTGTATATAAGTTTCGGTTATGTCCAGTTAGTTTAAAATAAAGCAGCCTGAATAGAGACGTATAAAGCCACATCAAAGATATTTTCAAAAATATGTTTGCTATGTCTTGTCTCTTCGAGATAATGACAGACATCATAGAAGTTATAAATTCAAATTTGTACGAAACTATCTTGTCTCTGTTTAATAGCTTGAAAAATGTAGTAACGTGAATTGTTTGCTTTACGAAGCAGTTGTAGTCACTGTACATCAGTGTGTTGCGAATCTACTGCTTACAATGAATGTTCTTCTTTGTGATCCATTTGACACTTTCGTATTTAACCAGGTCACTGAATCAGAATTAAAAAATATCTGCGCATATGCACATTAGGCAAGGTCATTTGAGTAATTTTTTTACTGAAGTATCTCTAACACTTTACAGGGCTCGGTCACACGAACTTACAAACTGTCTAGTCCCGAAAGTGTTTTGACAGAATGCAAGACGAAATTGTTTCTTCTGTATGCCTAGTAGCTTTCTACTTTGTTTGTTTAAAACGACACGTCTTCATGGCTACGTTATATTTGCTGGCACAGTGGTGTGAAAAGGCGGTAGGGTAGATACAAACATAACAAGAGAAAATACAAACCTCAGGAATAAATATAAATATGATTTTATTGATATTTCTGAATGTTATTTATAAGTAGCATCCATATTTATAATTTATTATTTTATTGCTGATTCAAATATACATTTATGCGAAAAAAATTTGTCTGTGTTTATGAAAGTTATATTCATTATGGACGAATTGAAGACCTAACATTCATAATGGGCTAAGTGCCAAAAGGTAAGTTTCTAGATAATGACGAAAACAGTATATTGCGACAAACAAATGAACAAGGAATAATCCAAATGCGTTCACATAATTTTACAATAGGAAAGTAGTAAATAGGAGCAATCGAACAATAATTAGTACAAAACACTTACGAACATCAATATATATTATTCTAATGAACTAGAATGTGTTGATGTTATTCCAACCATCTAATTGTACTGATGTACGGCGCGCATGAATATCACCAGGAGATGACACTTTAGATATGTCTTCGACCTGATGTTTAAGTACCTTTGTAAGTACCTAACTCATATTTGTCAAAATGGTACTTAGCCCCTTTTAAATGTTAAGTCCGCAATTGTTTATTACACGACTACATTTGTGCTAGTAACACAGTGGGTAACTCTCTTTTTAAAGGTGTTTACTGACATAATGTGTTTAACTTGCATCTTACGAAGTGTTAATTTTTTTACTTTTAATGCAAATAACAGATATTTTGTAGAAATTACACAAATTCATAATGATTATGTTTTTCCCAGTTACCTCAATAAAAAACAAGGAAATGTTTAAGTTTATGTATAACGCCTGTATAGGTTCCAAATAAACTCAATTTGTTACGACTTATTGATGATTCATGTATATTTCTTATGCAATTATTTGAATCCACGAAAGTTATAAATTTAAATGGGGAAATAAATATTAACTGATGGATGACCTCAGTGACAGAAGTCGTTAATGCTTGTTTCGCACAACGAAGTTATCAATTTGCATTCTATTGATGATCTATACACGTGTACATAGCTAGACTACTAAGGTAAATATTTCAGTCAATTAATCAGATTATTAAAATTTTGTTTCATTTATACAAATATCAGAAAATAATTACTGTAACTGTTTATTTACCTATCAGTTCTGGTAAACACATTATGAAATCATGAAGTTATGTAACCCTTGTTTGTGATATAAATTATTATTACATTTTAATTATACATTTAAAAAAAATCGTTATACGCATTACAGGCTACATATTAAGGCCATGCTCTCATGTTTCTACTTTCTTGCTGTATTATTTTTATGCCTCTATGAGAGCAGATATGATAAAAGTTGTTTGGCAGTTTTGTTTAAAGTCGTCTTCTCTCCATGGTGGCTATATTTTTCAAGGCAGTAAATACCAATTTTTAAAGTTAATTATGCAATTAAAAAGTTCAGGTTAGTTGACTATTTAGTCGAAATCCTATAGTTAATTCTTTAAAAACAATATCACAACAAAAACCATTTTAAACAAAATTGCAAAAAAAATATTTTTGATATCTGCTCTCGTTTGAACGTAAACAAATAATTCGGAAAAGCAATAGAGAGAAGAGAGCATGGCCTTAAATCACCATCCACTTTTCTCAGAAGTCCCTCTTGAAAAAAGTTGTGGCCCACACGTGTAAAATTAAATGTTTTTAAAAATAATATTTTTATTGCAATATTGTTTTATACGTCTATACAAATTCAAGCCAGACCTCAAGTAGCACCTCCATTCATTGGGAGAACAAAAGCACAATCGGATGATAATGATAGCTCAAAATTATTTAACAGTTTTATTTAATATTAAGAGACATTGGATGATAATAATGGAACTGACAGAATACCATGACATGACTGTCGATTATGTGATCAAACTCTGGCAGTGTTTCGCTCTTGGCTGAAAACGACATGAATCTTTAAATTGGGTCGGTGGTGTCCAGACAAAAACTTTGCCCGCAATGAAACTTCTAACTATGAGAAACAGTCTCCCACTGCTCCACATCAGGTTTGATAACTTCAGCACCAACACTCTCTACTAGGGAAGCATTTTCAATATTAATGGGTGATTTTCGAGTTGCAGTTCGTCTATAAATACTCTGCTACTACAATTTAGTTCACACTCTTTTGGTGTTGATGTGTGCGAGCGCGACAGTCCCTTTTCAAGCTATTGAATTATAATTGCTATTTAATGTCAAGCAATTAAAGTCTATTATAATGCATGTTTCTGCTCACACAAATACTCTACATACGTTGTTCTTTAATTAAGACCTTACAGCTGTTCGGGGAGCAAAGTCTATTCTTGGCTACCATGTCTTATGATGCAAAAATCACATCGACGACCTGGCTTTATTACAAAATAATCCCTTAAACAGTAGCAAAAATATTATAATTTTCAACAATTTAGTATTTTTTAATGGGTTTGTCAAGCACGTGAAATGTGGTGTCAATGTAATTTTTTTATTTCGTTATGTTCATTAGTCTTCGCAGTGGATAACAACGATAACCATGCAAATTTTAAATTCCACTATGGGAAAATATGAGCTTTTATTTTTTTGTAAAAGGAAGCCTCATTACCAATGTCTACAAATATAAAATAACGTTTTTTCTGAACTTCAATTTTATTGTAACTACTGTAGTGCTTATAAGCAGAGTCGACCTATGTGTGTGTAAATAGGCATAATTCCAATTATTACGAATTATTAGTGCCTATAATTTCCCGAATGAACAAAATGCTCTAAAAATTAAATAAAATATATTTTACAAAGAAACCTTGTTCAGTTGAATTGGGGTTTTATTTTGATACTTTCAACTTTAGAGGTTATGAATCAGGAAAATAAACTGAATGTGGTAATAAATGTTTTCAAAATGATTCACATATTTACGAAGTTATGTATATTTTTATATTAATTTATCACAAAGGAAGTTGTTAACATGTGGTGGTGTAAAACACTGTGGAGATATATTAACTTCATTATGTATATTACATTAGTATTATTGGTGATTGCTCTTCACAAATATAATTGCAAATTTTACAGAGTTCGCTGCTTGCTTTAACAGATTAGTTGTTACTTTTTTCATATACAGGATTTCCTGGAACAAATTGCAACCAAAAAATTATTTAACCGAGTCTAAAACAAGCTGCAACTCAATTTTTCATCATTTGACATTTTCAGTTACACAATGTAAGTCATTTAACAATTGCGAAGCCTTTACCGCATTAAAAATATCTTAGAAAAGAAATAATGGTGCTCTTGAAGCTCTTTCTGTGGTCCCCTCCTGAAGTTCACATGGAGTATTATAAATTTAAAACAATACTTTATGCTGCATAAGTGAGTTAAGTATTGATATGTTCATAAAAATTATGGTAACTAAAGGAATATACCAACTCGAGACATTAATATCCAACATAGTAGTGTTTTTTTTTTCGTATGGGGTAACAACTTATGTAATACGTATTTAAGTATCATATTGGATTTCTTCCGTTAAAATTATATTTCAAAATACAAATGTCAAGCAGGAATCGTTCGCAGTTCTTTATTAAGAGCTCTGCCTAATCAGAGCAGTCTTACGTTTTTTGAGGTATGAGTACAATAGAGTGATGCGCATCACTGACGGGTATTTCAAGTGCGCAATTGTCTGTCAATCCGAGCTACTCATTCTGTGTTGTGTTCTTGCATCGTTTTCCTATAACACTTTCAGCGGGCATTTCCTCATTTTACTTCTCCGTCTTCCCAGGTCAGGCTGGGTGTGAATTTGTGTTCGTCCAAATGGTCTAAATTAATTGTCTCTATACCATGGTCTCATGAAAAGTTTCTTAATTAAGTAATATTGATACCTGTAACCTGATAATATAGATGCACTCTTGGCCGAGGGGCTGCATAGCCGTGGACCAGTAATAAGGAAAAAAAATACTTTTCAAGCGCTTTTAGGAACGTTAACTGCATGCATGTGCGAAAATAGTCTAATTTCAACATTTCTTGCAGTCCGTGATATTAAATTATTTTCGATAGTTTTACTACACTACGTGGATTCAACCACAGCACTGGAAAGATAGTTTGTCGGATCGAAGCTAATGTTCAAGAAAACCGACCATGGAACATATCACGGAGACAAACCTAAAGTGTTACGAATTTATAAGAGGCCAATATAAGCCCCTAAGCTGCAAAGATTTTTTTTTTAATTTCCACTGCTTCTAGCATAACATCAAACAAAGGAAGAAAACTTTAACAATCCCTAAGCGAAATAGGAAAAACCAATACCGTTTCCCCTTATCGTAGTACTTAAAGACCATTTAGCTACAGCATATAACAACTATGCAGTGAAAAGTGCAGAGGACTGAAATTGCGTACTTTTTAGATCTCCTTAGTCCTAATAAAGAAAGTAGAGTAAAATGTTTCACTTCACCACATAAAGTCAGAGAGGGATATTTTAATTGAATACTTTACATGAAACTGTGAATGCCACCTAATAAAACACTGTCACGCTATATTTATGTAATATCTAATCATTTTAGCAATTTAGCATTTAAAGAACTAACTAGGGCGTTAATTATATATTTTATAAATATATTTTAGTTTTTCTGATTTCATATTTCTATAATTGAGTCGCATTTCTGACGTAAAATATGCTGATATGGATATAGCAAAGATTCTTTCGACATTAACTAGTCAGGATTCTATTTTTGAGGTTGTCGTATGATGCCAATTTCAACTTTCACTTTTCAATCGTAATGTATAAGCGCATTCTTTTAATACAAAAATACCAATTTTAGAACAATGAATATACGGGTGGGGCAAAATCGCCCTTACAGGCTTTGAGGACTTGTAGTGGTGACCAAGACGAATAAGTTTAGCAAAGGAACTTGTGTCCGTAAACGTACTGTTTCGCCGCAACACGCGAAATACTACAGCACAGATTGCTCTCCCCGACTCCTGCTGCCTGTCGTCTGGAACCAGTTACAAAAGGGGCTCGATGGGACGACCACCGACTTCAAAATAGATGTGGTACCTCCGTATCATGTTGTGGTTTACTCGATCACCCATTTCTGGTCCTCCGACATCCGCTGCAGCCATCGCACACACTAGCAGGTCTTCCACGGATTCCACAGGGGTCTCATAAATCACGCTTATCATGTGACCCCACAGGTAGTAGTATAGCTGTCGTGTTGTAACCACATGTTCTGATGCACATGCAGTGGCACATTCTCCAAGAAACTTTGGAGTACACCTTCAAGGAACTGTAAGTACATGTCACCTGTGAGCGATTGTGGAAGAAGGTATGGCCCAAGGATTTGCATCAGCCCAGTGAGTATTGCGAACTCCTTCCCTGGCGAAGTGGGCTTCATCAGTGATCAGGATCCACCGTAGAAAGTTGGGCTCATCCACGCAACGGTGTAACAACCATCTGCAGAAGTTCGCTCGTGCTCCAAAATCCTCTGGCTGCATTGCCTGTACCTTCTGGGGGTGGTACGGATGTAGCTGTTGCTCATGTAGAACATGCTAGACAGCTGTGTGATCCACATTCAGTCTACCTGCACACCGAACATTGTAAAATGTGAAAACATTGATTGTTAATAAATGTTCGGGGTGTTGAGTGTACATGAAATCTGAAATTCTACCTGCTATCTGTCTGGAATTCGTCGTCGCATCCTCTTCCACTAAATGGAGTACATTCTCATCAAACTCAGGTGTACGGCGCTGCCGTGGACCACCACAGTTGGCCCTGCTGAGGTGAATGCACCAGTTTCAGTTGCCTGCTGGAACACAATAGCAATCAGTGAGTGCTAGACCAATAGTAAAGAATAATCTAAATAAATACCCAATCATGTGGTAGATATAACTGTGTCAGCAAGCATCCAATGAGCATTTAATGTCTGCATGAACATATACATATTCTTGGAGGCTAGCATAAAGGTCAATGATGACGCAAATTTTTCCGGTCTCTACCAATAAGTTTTTTTTTGTTGTAACTACTTACTATTCGCATATCAAGTTATAGGGACTCCTTTCTAGGTTCGATGCAATACCGGATAAAACGAATACACTATACGCAGTTAAGTGTTCCGCGAATACAGGTGATACGGTTTTCGTAGAGTGTAGCAGTCTGGTCCTTAGCATTTCCCTGTCTCCATGCTTCAGAACGTGGAAAATTACATTCTGCATTTAAACGCCCCCTGATGATGGCCGGAGGATCAACAAACAAGACCTTGTCCTCAAAACACCTCCAGGATCGCGTGCACACATCTGTCACTACTGATCTCAGATTGCAGTAACGATAGCCATAACTTCAGGAGGACCGAAGTCCATGCTATGGAGTATTTTATATGCCGAGTAATAAACATAACCACCAAATTCAAAACTAACTTCATTTAAGAAAATTTGCCTTATTTTAGCTGGAATTTAAGATTGCATAGATGCAAAGAATACAAGATGTTATTCATTCATTACCAGGCTGTGTGTCAACATCAAACTATACCACTTGGAAATGTATAACCTCAGCATAATGTTACCAATTTATTCCAACCAGCATTTCTAGGTTCAGTGTAAAGTACTACTAAAAAAAGTTGAAAACCCTTCAAAAGACATGTCACAACTATGGTAGAAAACAGCTATTCCTTAACTAACATGCTGTGATACACGAGAACAAGCAGTGAGTAAGATTATAATATCAGTTTACAAGACTAAAAAACTACCATCCTATCAAACTCTTGCACTTGAATTGCCATCTAACATATGCAATATATGAAAGACTTCATAGAAATTAAAGATTTCCACAAGCTTGCTCATAACAAAACTACCAATATAACAACTAACCTCACAATGAATTACTAACATCAATATAAGGCCAAACCATTAAAATTTATTCTACACTTCAGCATTTAGAAATCTGCTAAACCACCTTACAATTTATATTAAATTGCGTAAATTATCTAAATTCCATTACTATTTAGCCGCAAGTGGATCAAAGCTACGTATATATAAAATTACATGTTGTTCGTCAGCGGCCCAGGAATCCGAGTTTAGCCTCTCGGTTCAAAAATGCGACTATTTACAGAGAATGACATACTCCCACCAAGAATAATTTGTCTAATCACAGTTTTACCACAAGATATTTAGGAATACAGAAGTGGAATAGCCAGCAGGAAGGCGAACTCAGTCACAGACGCCAGCAAAATGGCTTCCCTGGCCAGCAACATGGCGGAGACGCCTGCTGCCAATCAGCGTAAGGTGGCTGCCCTGCTAGCCAGTAGCCTGGCCAATAGGAAACCTGTCGTAATATGGACGAGCCAAACATACACGGAGCTAGTATCAACTGTCTCAGGCAGCCAACAAGCAGCGAAGTTCGCTCGTATCAAACGAGCCGCCACGTCATTTCACGTGGTTTTACCTTGTTACTTCACACTCTGGGAACAATAACATTTCCTTTACGATCGTGGCGATATATACCATTTATATTAATCAGTTTTGTCAACCACTGTTAGAAAAATATCAGTGAATGCTCTCGTAAGTCTTGCCTAGCAACGAGACAGGTGAATGATAAGGTCCAATCACAGAATAACTGACGTCACAGCAGAAATACTGACGCAGACAGGACGAAACAAACTTCCCACGAGTCAGTTGAATATGTGTAGCAGAACCAGGCGGTTGCGGTGGGCTGCGTAAAGTTTCGTTAAAATTGACAGATGCAATTTACCTCAATTTTGTCAATTTAGCCATAGTTTCGGCACAGACTAAATATAAATACAGACGTGAAATAACGAGGCGGCTCATGTGATACTGGTAAACTTCGCCGCTTATTGGCTGCCCGAGGTTGTTGATACCAGCCCTGTGCCTGTTTGGCTCTTGCATGTTACTATAGGCTTCCTATTGGTCTGGCTGCTGGTTAGCAGGGTAGCCGCCTTATGCTGATTGCCGGCAGGAGTTTCCGCCGTGTTGCTAGTCAGTAAAGCCATTTTGCTAGCGTGTGGGACTGAATTCACCATTCTGCGGGCTGTTTTACTTGCGTATTTCTAAATATCATGTGGTTTCAGGGAGTGAAGTTCGTTCGTGCGTGAATATCGGCAACTTATTAAACAGTTCCAAATATCTTCTTCAGTTTAGGTAAGAAAGACTCAACATTAGCTAACAAGGTGGAAACAATTTTAAACCAAACTGCTGAACAGATTTCTATAATATGCTCTCGTTTATTCTTAAAATTAACCATCGCAAAAAGCTGTACAAGGAGGAGAGCGTGGCCATAAAGGACATCAATCATTATATAGACTTAATTTTATAATTTTTACCTCTATGAACAACATACATCCACTCAACGATTGTTGTGAGAACAGCATCGGTCTGTTATGATTTCCCAACCCGACAGCGCCTCGGTAATAGAAGCATGTGGCCAGGGGAGTTTTGTAAACACAAAACTGTAAACGACCGGCGCAGCAACGCAACATCGAGCCGCTTGAAATGCTATTACGTCGGGGAAATAATTAGGACTGTATTGGCATGGGGAAACCGCAATTGCAGCAGGAAAGGCTCCACCCTTAACGTCATAAGGGGCCAATCAAATGGCTGGAAGACAAGAGGTGGGGGCGCGAAGTGTGGTAAAGGCTACAGACGAGAGGCACGAGGAGTCTCTCTCGAGCGACGACGGGACCAAGAGGTCCTGGATCGAGACCAGCGGGGACCCATTGGCGACGTGGACTTCTCCTACTACGACCACGGCGTCCGGCACACTCGTGAGCATTAAGCCACGCTGCTTATTAGGGGAGGAGAGCAATCCTGATCCTTAGTTTCTCTCTCGCCTATCTCTCTATCCTTTCTTCCAATATTACTTTATACTGTATCTATGTACTAGTATTCCTAATAGTATTAAAGAGTGTTTCCTCCTACTTGATCTATTTCTCTTACCCTTATCTTCCTGTCTAATTTATGTTTCCTTGGTTCTCGAGCCATAAGCGAGAGGCCATAAAAGATAAATTAGAGCAGGTCATAGCTATGTACAGTTAGTGACAAGAACGCTCACTGATTTCATAAATCGTTTTCTTTCTTTTACAAATACCCTTTCAAAACAAAGTGATACAAGTATTTTTTTCTGTAAAAAACAGGCTGGATTGTGTTCAAAAGCTCATCGTCTCCAGGTATCCTATGGGGATTTATCACGGGCAAAATTAGCTGTTTTCTTGGCTTCAATGTAATGCATTAATTCCTGACGCCATTATTTCTTTACTTTCTTTACTAGTGAGTCCCTATTTGATCAGGCTGATTCTGGTACTCTTCGACTGGACATATGTGATACGTCATATAATCGACGTCCAATGATCCAAGCGCAGGGACATGCCCTGAATTGGAAAATATGTTGGCAGAAATGATTCTCGCGATTTTCAATCATCTCTTTCCGCTTTTAGTAAGTGATTCTGTTTGGGGGTAAGGCATTGCTGAACGACACAACTCTTTGAAATATTCTTGTTATGGAGGTCACGACTAGCAATGACCGTCTTTACTAGAAGGCTGGAGTCTTGAATGTGGCAACGCTGCATCGGAGGCCTACTGCCGGTCGCTCATTGGTAGCCCTAGTCTGTGTAGACGCGTACACGCCACTAAAGCTGCATCTAGATATGTTACAGAGACTAGGGCAGTCAAGAAGTGACAGTCAGCAGGCCCCCGATGCAGTGTTGCCACATTCAAGACTCCAGCCTTCCACTAAAAAGACGGGCATGGACTAGCTCGTCAGAAGGAAACTCCAATGTAGGCCTACTTCTGTATTTTCATCGTTGTTTTGTCTGGTCTTGTGTTTCCGACGTCACTTTTGGGCCACCCTGCTTATCGTATGCTACACTGTCTTCGTCTTTGATAGAAGATTGTAGGCCTTCGCTGCCGTTGTCAGGCATGTAGTATTGGCTCCCGGGCTGGAGCAGCGTCGAGCTGGTATCTTGTACCGACGTTTCGCGGTACCTTGCAGCAGGTACCATCAGTGTGTGTCGAGCAAGACAGCGAAACGTCGGTACACGATGCCAGCACGACGCAGCTCAAGCCCGGAAGCCGATACTACATATTTTCATTTTTGTAGTTACCTATGTTGTATTTTAATGTTGGTTTCCTGTTTTTTAGTTATTTATTTATTTCGCTTTTCTCTTTGTTTTTCAACTTAAAATTTTCATTCATTGGTATTTTAATTTTACTTTGATTTGACACGATTTCTTTTGGAAAATTTTTTGTAATATGTTTTGTACTAGCTGCCCTGCCACTATTATGCCCGAGTGGAAGTTTTGATAGAAAATTATAACGATAGCTTATAGTGTTAATATATTGAGTAAGTGACGAAAACCCAAGTAGTAGAGTATTGCCGCTTCTATTGCAGGAGCCTAGGACCCAGATCATCGGATCTGTTCTGTATTTGTCTCGTAATTATTCGTATATGGTCTTTCCACCATCTTGGTTACTGTACATTGTCTTGATTCCTAGCTACTCACTTTTTTTTAATTACATACTTAACCTCTAGGTCGGGCTGCAAGTAGTTACTGATCGTCTTCTAGGTAGCGTCGATTATTAAGACGTTGGTGCTGAGTCTTTCCACCAGGAGAGCTACTAGCTATACCAATCGTTTTGGTTCTGGTGTCATCTGCTAGATAGCATTAGTGTTGTATGTACTAATGGTTCAGTCTATCTCCATTTCCAAGTCTCTCTGTTAAGAGCGCAACCCCATCTAAACTAACCAAACCCAATCTTCTTTTTATTTCTCTCCATTGTCTTGATTCCTAGCTACTTTTTTTTAAAGTAATATAGTCAACTTTTAGGTCGCCCTGCAAGTAGTTACTAATCGTCTACTAGGTGGCGTTTGTATATTCTGACTTTGGTACTGAGTCTTTCCACCAGGAGAGCTAGCAGCTATACCAATTGTCTTGGTTCCAGTGTCATTGCTTGATAGCGTTGGTTTGTATGTACTAATAGATCAATCCGTCTCCATTTCAAGTCTCACCGTTAAGAGCGTTACCCCACCTAACCTAACCTAATCCAACCTAACCCATGTGCGGAGTGGGTGTATTTTGCGGAGCGGGCGTATTTGCGTGCGGAGCAGGCGTATTTGTGTGCGAAACAGGTGTAGTTGTGTGCGGAGCGGACATAGAAAATAGTTGTGATTGCTGCTTAGGTCGTGGTTGAGATTCTTGTTTTATCCCCCTAACATCTCACATCTCTAACCTTGTCTCCATTCTTCCTTTGACCTAATACTTGTTTTCCCTTGTATGTGTGACTTGTATTACTTTTTTAACTTGTGTACTGCTTTTAAGTATTTTTGTCACTCCCCTCCACACCTCTTCTCTCTCTCTCTTTCTCCACCCTCCTCTACCAAGTCACATGTCTAACCTTGTCTCTGTTCTTCCTTTAACCTAACACTTGTTTTCCCTTGTATGTACGAATTGCATTGAATTTTTAACTCGTGTACTGCTTTTAAGTTTTTTTTCACTCCCTCCACACCTCTTCTCTCTCTCTCTCCACCCTCCTTTCTCTCCACCATCCTCTCTCTCCACCATACTCTTTCTCCACCATCCTATCTCTCTCCCTCTCCCTCCACCCTCCTCTCTCTCTCCACCCTCCTCTTTCATGCACTAACTCCACCTTTTACGTCACTTATTGTAGTACTTCAATTTTTTGTACTCAATTTTTGCTTTGAGTAACTTATTAACAAAAAAAATAACTAAAAATACAACCCAATATAATTTTTTTTAGAAATTTTATTGCGAAAATTTAATATTTTATATACATTTATATTCAATAACATCTCGAGCTGTTGTGAGACATCGGGTGTACTGTATATCGGTAACTGTCCTCAGCAATGCGGTAATGTTGCTTAAACAGTTTCCCGATGTAGTCTTAGCGAGTCTCGCGGTTTATTCGCTAGCCTTCTCGTCGCATTGCTAATTCTTGTAGCTGCTAGTAGTGTATCACGCCTCTCTTCATTACAGTCTTCCGGCGGTATGGGTGTTGCGTTAGGTTATAGACTTTGTCTAGTAACAAAGTTTCAGCTTATTGTGCAGTCTATTTTCGGTGTCGTCAGGATTCAAGACACTGTCGGGAGAGATGTTTCATCACATTACTAACGCTCGGTACATTTTTGCTAAGGAATAGTATTCTAGAGTGATATACTTTAAATATAAATAGTATTTGTATAATAAACACATCTTACCATTAGTCAGAGTATCCATGTGGTACAGTGTTGACTTTGTCTTCGCACACACATCGCTTGTCGTCTAGCCACGTAAGCACCAGTTTGTTGCTACACTCGGAATATAGTTGCTGTTCAGAGCCCTGATATAGTCATGGAAGGTAATTTTCTTTTTGATCACACATTTCTGGATTCCTTTAACCTTTTTACATACATTCTCACAGCACCTGTAGGCATACATATTTACACGCAGTCCTACAAACTCCGTCATAGGCACACCGTTACATTCGTCTTTAAATTTGCCTATAACCTTTTTGTTTTGAGGCGAGTATCATGGATGGTCACCAGGATAGGCTGATGTATCTAATTCATCATGAAAGTCAGGATCGGTGAACATGTCTTGATAAAAGTCAGCTGTTCGTATTTTATAGATGAAACTGTCGGTGTCCATGTAGGCCAACTGCAAGTCATCACCATACTTAGCCTTCATTATATCATAATGGAATCGGTACATAAGTGTTTTCGATAGGTCAAGTACAGCAAGGCCGGCATAGATGGGCTTATCAAACAAGATTGCTTTATGCTCAAGTATCACAAGCGACAGGTTTTCTGAGTAAATAATTCTGTATTTGAAAGCAGGTTTAGCAACTAGTTTCTTAAGTCGCTTTTCATTACACACAAGACTCATTCTTTGTCTGTTGCGCTTGTTTTCGATGAGTTTCCCAAAGACCGCGTTGTTAGCTAGCTTTTAATAGTCCTTCTCAAACTCATTTGCTGCTGCTGCACGTCTAGCTGTATTCAGCTGGATGTATTTCTCTAGCCAGGCACTTTGCTCAAACTCCAACACACAGTGAATTTTGGTCACCTTAAGACCATGGCTAATGGCTTGTTTGAGCGTAGTACAGTAAGCGATATAATTCTTCTTATCTACCAATGTAGTCATCAGTTTCTTCTGTGATGATCCCGGAGGACATTCGTTTACCGGCAGAAATGGTAGATCTTTGTGTTCCTTGTATAGTTCAGGAGGATACATTACATCACATTCAATGATGTATCCCACAGGAGAAGTGTCCGGCACACTCATGATGTCTAGGTCGGTACTGGACCACTTGAAATTTCTTTTAGGTAGAAGCAGACTCATAGCCCAACCATACAAGTTATTAGCATCCAGGTACTGTAGATAAGTTGCTGACTTCGTAGGATTGTATTTTTCACCATCATACTTGTTGTTGGAAACACAGTGTCGCTTCACACACTGGGCCACACCCCCTCGAATACCTCTCTCAAGGAACAAGTACATATCATAATCTATCAGAAGTTAGAGCTTCACTGCTGTTGCCTTCAGCATAGCATCGAATGCATATCCGGGTAAACTGACATAATGCACACAGTCCAGTCCGTGAGCTTCTAGGCAGAGGCTGCGAAAATTTTCAAATACATCTGCGAGTAGGAGAACGTCTGTTTTCAAGTAGATGTCTGAGTAATTCTTCAGAGTTTTGCAAGCGAATTTTTCCCACACAGCCTGTGCATGTTCGTAGTCTGAATCACTAATGTGCGTATCAGTCAGTCGATTGTAGAACTTCTCCTTTGGTGGTAGCTCTGTCTCTTCTAATCTTCCGATACTGTCGATGTAGTCGTAAGGAAACACTCCCTTCCTTCTTACTAGTTAAAACTCGTCAGTACAAAGAATTTCATAGTGTTGCAGAATTTAGTTGCAGGCAGATTTCCTGCTAATGCCACTAGGCTGCTAGCCATGAAACGGAAACTGTCGATAAATTGTATGGTGAACTTATCGCGGAGTAATTTTCCAAATGTAATCATTCTTTCTTCATTGTGTGGCGTGATGGTAATGTCCTTACTGTCGTAAGCCAGTTTTCTGAAGATGAAGTTTTTATTATATGCTAGGTAGTGAAAAAATACAGGAAGTTTCTTCGGACGTCTTCTGAGCAGATTACAGTGGTTACAGGCCGCACCAATGTACTTTCCACTAAAGTGGCAGTGATCGCGCACCTTCACGTTGCTTTTACTAAAGCCTCCGCCACAGTGATAACATATGTTGGCCTGGAGATATGTTACATTTTGAATAGGTGTTAATGGCAGCATCTTTAATGACTTTATAATCATGTGCTGTCACTTGCGAACATATGAGTCGAGATAAATTTGAAATGTAACAGTAGTGGTTGTCATCGGCATCTGACAAAAGCAGCAAGTCGATATGATCGTCCTTTTCTTCGTCTGTTACTCTGAGGGGGAAAATCTTTTCTGTCTTCTCGTCCAGACAATAAACGTTGACTGATGTCTCGGGATTCTTCTTTTCAAATGCGCTGATTTCTCTTACTGGTGTTGGGAAAGTAATGCTGGTAAAATCATGCCTAGATTGGACTTTATAATATCGCTCGTTCATTCTTTCAGGATTATTTCCTTTGATGAACCTAGCTAACACAGCCCATTTAAAACATTCATTGTCATTGTTTCAAGGGTTGATGACTGCTCTTTTCATCTGTATAGAATTTGGCAAGTCAATCCATGACGATGCTCTCAGTGGGCCGAGTTTGTTAACTCTCAGCTGCAGACAGTTGACAGAGACGAGCGTTCATCCAGATCCTTTCTCAGAGTATTCACACTCTTCAGTACACAGTTTCGAAATACTTTCTAACACAGCATTTTCAGTACCATCAGCATTATAGACTGGCACATTTTTGTCTTAAACGCTCTTTTATCTATTCCCACATCGAATGGCGCCGGCTTAGCATAATCACATTCCAGTACAATGTTAAATTTAAGGGCACCATAGTTTTCCACTTCGTTTCTCAACTGACCTACTCTATTTACATACGTGTCATTCAGATATTCACATATATCCCTGGCCGTGACATCATTCTCCACCACATAAGTCTTCACATTCCTACGGAATGCAGTTTCCGCCTCGACGAACCCGAACTATGTTGCCATACCAGACCCTACTACGATTTTAGGGCGGATTGAATGGCGTCCTGGAGCAGGATGACCAAGCGGTTTCCGGCAGTTGTACACATAGTTTTTTTCTGAGCTGGTCATACTAATTTACCCTTACAGATCTTCGTGTGCCTAGCAAGATTGTCAAGACGAGTGAACTAGGCACTGCAGTAGTTACACTTAAGCAGATTTCTTTCCATATTATGCTCACAACCTGCTTCATGTCGGCGAGTATTGCGAGATTCGGAAAACTGCTTCTTACAATACTTAAAGCAGGTAGCCACTTCTCTGTTGACATTGCCATTACAAGTACGTAAATGCTTCATCATGTCGTCTTTGCGTGTAATTGATAAACCACACCGCTCACAGATCAGAAACTCTTCACGACGTGGATTGAAGTTACAGTTCTTCACATGTCTCAGCATATTATTTCGCAAAGTAAAGACTTTGCCACAGAACTTGCAATAACTAACCTTAACTGATGAATACTGCCCTTCCATTACTTTAATTTGTTCTTCTAAAAAACAGATAAATCTAACCTAAAAATCTCTTGATTATCTATACCCTAACCTAAAAATTTTGATGAATACAATATTTACTAGCTAAATAAAGCAATGAGCTCAACGTAGCATACTTAATAAGCACTCGAAGTAGACTGTGCGTAAAGAGATAGTACTCGGACGACAAACAAACTGCGAATGAGCTTGGAACCTCTTGCGGCTGCTTAAATACCCTCGCGATCTCGTCTCTTAACTTTTTTCGTACACTGTATTTACACTTTGTTAACATACATAGCATCTGACTTATAAACAGAGGCCTCATACAGTCGGATGTGTGTACACGTGTTAGGTCCTGTTTTCCACGAAATTTTTATTAATCTACTGTTGCGCACGGTACTAAATTACAGATTTTTTTCTTGTTAAAAATGGTTAATAACTTATCCCACGGAAAACGTATACTTATCGCATTGTATAGAGCACTCTGTATGTATTGTAGTCCGGATTAATTACGTAATATATTAAAAAAACCTTATAATACGCATATAAAAAGTTATTTTTCTTAGCAACTGAACAAATATTTCTTGGTCAGGACTTTATTCGATAGCGACCTATGTAATAGTTAGCTGTGATGATAAATAAATCATCAAACCGGTATAAGTTCTCTTGAGACTCGGCGAGCTGGTAGGTAGTAGTTTGAATTCTGGTACATGCAAAGAACGCGAGAGGGATAGTTCTGAAACAGTATCATGGCTCGACATCTTTAACTGCGAGCTGTAGGCTTCCCGATAGTAAATTTTATTTTGAGGACACAATAACGGCAAGTTTTAAGTTACAGTGACGGGACAAATAACTCTGGCGGTAGTCTAAAAGATGCTAACATGTATTTACATGGTAGGGATCGACAAACATTACAGTAGAGGGGTTGATACTCGGAACCAAAAGTATAATTTAATTTGCAGTCAGTGCAAGGGATTTATACTTCATAATGTACAACAGGACGTTTTCCCAGCAGGCGAAATTACGTTTTGACAACATGTTACATAGCTCTACGTACGGGTCTTTACCGTCTCTATAGTGTAAAAGTTAATTTTATATCCGTCATGAGTATGTATATTTTAAAAACAGCAACTATAATCGGTGATAAAAAGTAATAAACTCATATAGTTTTCGAGCTCCGAACCCAGGACTAAGTCATCGCGAGCATACTTTATATTTTGTTCTCTTATTTCGTCCGTGTATAGGCTTTACGAAATTGAAAAATAACTCATGGGAAATATTAATACGCTACGGAAATGCGGTTTGGTGTTAAAGTCGGCGGTATTTGTACTGGCCGTCTGTCACACACACGACTTTCCTGTCAGTTTTATTCTAGTCGCGTCACAATTTAGCAGAACATTAATCAAGTACTTAACTGGTTTAAGAAACGATGCTTAAAGCATAAGGTAAAGCGAGTCCGATATTTACAAAGCAGGCACCTGACATTGCACAACTCCCTATCACAGTAAGCACGGTAGTAAATAATTAATATCAAATATATTATTGAAAACATTAGTTTCGAACTAAGCACTGTATGTTAGCGCTTCACACACACCTATGGCAGCTTTCGCTTCTTGTAATTGTGTATAAAATAATCCTACAGCAGCGGATATTCATGCATAGCTGAAGATTTACGAAAAAATAGTACTTTTAATGTGCGAGATATATATATATATATGTATATATATATATATATATATATATATATATATATATATATATATAATAAAAATATGCGTTTAATCACACCTGTATCGTAAGTGTATACTATTGAAGGCAGTATATATGCCTATATCAGACATGCAGTAACAATACCTACTTATTAATACTTTACTAACTGAAAATATAAGTCTCGGGTGGTTTAGACGGGCCGTATATGCGATACAGTTACGTTTTAATTACGGCTGGCACAACTATCAGGCTCAAGTAATATTAATGTAGGCCTTAGATTAAGGACCCACTTTTCATACTTGGAAAAAAAATTAACAGCCTGCGCGCCACTTCCTTATAATTTCTTGGCTTTAAGCTTGATAAGAGCAATCAACGCATTTTTTGCAAGTTTTGCAGAAAAATACATTTTTTAAATGGTAACTTAGATGTATCGAACAAAGTACTGCAGGTCTTTACCTGCGTAATTCTCCGTCTCGAACTTGTTTTTTGTTTTATTATACTACATTTTACTACCGCATGTTAACAAGTATGAAGGGAAAAAATATATTTTTATTAATTATTTTATAATTAAAGAAAATACTAATATATGTAATATTAATTATTTACTGCTGTACTTACTGTGATAGGGAGTCGCCTTGCCTTACACAGGATTCGAACCCCCTAACAAAGTTTCAAACAACTGCACTAAGATAGAAATTGTTAATTAATTAAATGTGTTTATACATACCCGTGCCCAAAGGAGTATACACTTATCAATACGAAGGCAAAAAGTTACAATTTTAAAATACCTTCTTTTCGGGATTTCTAGAGCAATTATACCTTTCCACCTCCTAAACGGTTGAATTTCGAAAAATCATGAAATAGCATTTTAGGTATTTATTTAACTTAATACCTGTTCACAAACTATCTCGATATCTCAAAAGGTTAAAGAGATAAAGACGATTAATTAAAAACATGACTGATTTATTTACTGACCTTAGAGCTAGAATTTCAATAAATTCTATGATTGTTGTAAGGGATATGCGTAAGCTTCATTCTGAAGCAAAACTCACCTAAATATCTCAACATATTCAAGAGTCATCGAGGATTGATGAAAAACAAATACGGATTTTCACTCCCTTAACTTTAGATTTTCGAAAAATTTCTTCTCAGTTGGTGCCTACGGCGTAATAGGAAGTCACCCTCAAAACTTTTTGTCTTTAATTCGAGTGATTTGGGCTGTGCGTTGATGAGTGTGTCGGGCACTTCAATGTATGCATGTGACTAGTCATGGGAAAAAGGACCTTATCTTCCACATTTAAAATTTATCAGGAGCGCCGAAAACAGTCCTGTTTTCTCATAACTAACATATTTTAACACTTAAATTCATATTACCCCCACGCACACATTTTAAAAGTTATTTAAAAAAATAATAACCAGTTTATTTAGGATTTCATCAGTTTTTAAGTCGTGGCAAAAACTAAATTTCGCCCATGTGGAAGTTAAGGTCCATTTAGATGGATAGATAGATAGATAGATAGATAGATAGAGAGAGAGAGAGAGAGAGAGAGAAAGAGAGAGATGTATGTACGTGCTGATCACAACCGATTCGACTTGTTTTTTTCCTTCTCATTTTCTTGTTTCACTCATGGTTTCCTGAGACGAAATAATAATGCAAAGAAGTATGTCCACAATATTTCGCTAAACAACACATTTCTCACACTATGATAATTTATGATAAATCTGGAACATAATTTGCATAAATTGGCTTACGAGATGTTATTAGTGATCTGTCCGCCGGACACATACGAACATTGTACGGTCAGGTCATGGTCGCTTCTCTTTTCTTACGAGAGTCTGTGTTGTTTCCACTCTTGTGCTACCCGTATATTATGAGGTACAACTTCAGAGGTGGTTTTGAATGGCTCCATAAAATATTATTGTGATGTTATAAAATGTTTTACGCAACAGTTTACGATCTCGTTTCAATGTTTGTAGTTCTGTGAATATATCTCTGTTGCGATCGGAATTTATAGCCATAGAATGACGTTTTATGTACCGTGTTCTTTACTGCTAACTATAAATTTTTTTTGTAAGTATCTCTTATGGTTATATTTTTAAATCCACTGTAGTGTTACGTTAAGAGCTGTCTCCTCCCATCACGACGACCTGAACGACCGTTTCCTCTCGATACTTTATGATTTTCACATTCAGGAAACATGGTGACTGTTTGCTGTTCTGTTACCTTATGATTGTGGATTTTCTTGTGGTACTCTCGTTTCCTATCCATTTGCATTCCGTTCCTGCTTCAGACACAAGGCAAGCCTTCTAAACCTTGATTTTCGCAAAAAATAATTGCATTGGTTTGTTTCAATGCCTTACGTGCACATCTGCAGCTCTGCTTCGTGGTTATTGGCAGCGTGTTTTTGAGTCATATTTCGCAATCCCAATGCAATACCAACATGACTAAGAAATCAGATTTTTTCATTATGTTTATGGTGGTTGGAGCTCTTTGAGTGCGGACGTGTTCTCGCGCGGCTCCCGCAGCAAATGTGTTTTCTGCTCCTCTTTCGCTACTGATCGTAAACGTACGTCCGATATAATCTTGGGTATTATTACATGCCTTCTAGCATTGACAAATGCTCTATATGTAACAAACCTTTTTTCGGTCGCCAGAAATTCGTGAACTGTGCGGGAAA
>PNEQ01108780.1:0-23591 GCA_003012365.1 Medauroidea extradentata
CAGGAGTAATTGTGTGCATAACTAATTGTGTTGTGAGAGTTCTAGTTGATTACTGTTTTGTGTATTTCGTAGCTTTGTGAGCTATTAAATCCAGTACTTAATTTAACTCTTTTATTTGTAATTATAAGACCTCTATCCCAAAGAACTCATGGGAATTGCCCACATATAAAGTTTGTGTTCCTCAAACTTGTAACAATATCCAATCGCTGACCACGAAGCAGAACTGTAGACGTGCGCGTAAGGCACGGAAACATAGCGAGGCAAAATTACTTTCGCGAAAAACAAAGGTTCCTAGTTATAGGCAGTGCCTAGGGCTCGGTAGTCTTGGCGAAAATATTTTTGCAGCACTTTGTTTCAGTGCCTTACGTGCGCACCTGTAGCTCTGCTCTGTGGTCAGTGATTGGATGCCGGAACATACAACGTCTGGAGGTTAAACCCGCAAATCACAGACGTGATGTGTGGCAGGTATCCGTGTACTGATTGGCACAGTCTATTGAATAACAATTCTGCACAAAAACACTCTGCCAATAATCATGAAGTTGAGCTGCAGGCGTGCACGTAAGGCACTGAAACAAAGTGGGGCAAAAATCTTTTCGCGAAAACTACCGGGCCCTAGCCATACTGGATACATTTTCCGCTCTTTTAAATTCTGATAAGAAAAATGATACATTTGCGACTATACCGCAAATTCTATTTACCTTGCCCTCAGCACAGGAAATGCGACATAGGCTACCTGTCAACTTATAATTACGCCGTAATAGTGCAACAAAAGTTTTGTATCCATAATTTGCTGGACTGATTGCCACCGAATTACGCACTACCAGTTCAATCGCAATGTCTGAATTGTAGTACAAAGTAAATAGAATTTCCGGTACAATAGCATATTTGACATTGTTTCTCGGAATTAAAAAATTAATTAATTCATAATTAAATGCAATGTGACGACTGATGTCAAGCCTCATATTCGTGTAATACAAATCTCTGAGAGATAAGAAATTATTAGGTCTCCAGACAATGAATGCACGAAGTTTGCGTCCCACGGAAGATCTGGACTTGGGCATATTCATAAATACGGCAATGGGATAAAAGAAGACAACGCATAGACACCACATCATCAGAGCCGACGAGAGAGTAGTGTCAGTTAGTCTAGAGGAATTAGTGGACTAAGATCATAATAATTAGTGGCTGTTCTCCAGAAGTCGTATTATTTGAAGAGTGACGATTTTGTCGTGAAAAAACTTTGTATAGGTGATTAGGAATAAAGTGAACACTCAAAATAGCCCTGATAAATTCATATTTTCCGCCATTTTATATCATTCCGCTGCATGTAAACATAAACATTGCCACGTGCCCTTATTTACATAGGCTTGTGCAATGTTTCCATTTACATTACACTGCTACGATAAATATTATTCATAATACCTACTCATTAAATGAACGGAAGCTGTATATGTGATATACTCAATTGTAATCTTAGTTATAAATACCTGCGAGTTAACGTTTTATGTCACTGTTTTCTCTGCATCGACTCTAATCGGATGTGCCGTTTCTTATCTCATAAATGCAAGCGTAGTATAGTAATTTGTAATTCAAAACCGCCACTATAAACACACACGACACATGTAATTCAAGTTCCAATCAGCATACTGCCATGAAAGACGACGCAATCAACAAAAGCAGTTAATAACGTATTTTCTTAATGAGTGAAACAGAAAAAAATGCTATTTCTAATTCCATATGCTCAGGCTGGCGAACGTAAAACATAACAGATTACTAATGACTTCACATAATCTAGCAATGATATTCATAGACAGTTACTTCTAATACTTTTGAATATGTTCGTCAGAAACCCATATTTTTTTACACAACAGACAGAGCCATAGAGGAAGTAAAGTATTCAAGAGTGGACACGGCCATGTTAACCAACGAGCCACTAAAAAAGGGGCATCATTCACCGGCAACTTCGGAAACAAAAACTTGTTGTTTACAGGTTGGCAACAAAAATACGTTATCTAACCTCCTGTTTAAACTTTTTGGGAAAGTATAACATTTGTACGCCCCAATCTGCGCGTGAATGAACAGAATCACAATTAATTGTAAAACAGGGGTACCTCTTGATCTTCCTCATTATAAAATTTAACTAGAATTATTCCATAAACACAAAAACTATTTACGATTCGTAGCCATCACGAGCAGTCCGAGCAGTCCGAGCAGTCACGAAGTCGCGTCTCATTGTAGACAACTTAACCGAAAAGTTATTGTAATTGAAAAGGTGTATTACTATAAATAAAAATATAATATATACGCAATAAATTCTTGACACGCTAGTATCATAAACCACCAAACATTGTCTTTATATTAAACATAATGTTTATTTTGTAATGTTGTCGGTGCATGATGCCCTTCAAATTAGTGGCCCTAGCCGCCCTATTCTGTGTCCACCCCCCTGGACAGAGAGAGCACTCACTCATGACTCAACTCGCTTTACGCGGCGAAAACCTAACTCCGGTGCCACCTGTCGGTGACATTTTGAACTACCGCTGTGTCGTGAGCGTTAGCGGCTGTGTGTCGACGCCAGTTTTGAATTCAGCGGGTGGTTACACCACTTTGTCGTGGCGCTAATCAACTCAAACTACACAGTTTGTGTTTATGCCAATAAGATCATAAATAAATATTTTAAAGTATATGGTATACGGACAGGTCGATTGCATTTGATGTTCTTTCAATAATGCTGAATTCAAATAAGAAAATACACGGAACTACATCACGGCCGTAGAAGAACAGGTCTGGACACTCGTCTGGAAACTTGACCACCTTGTTGTTTGGCTGTAGTTCACCATGTTCACGATAATGCTGTTAGGGCGGTCGGCTCAAACTCCGCCCACTTCCTCCCCACTAAGATAAACAATTTATCAAAACGTACTTTTTATCAATTTATGAAATACTTGCTTCGTTCACAAATTTAAGAAAAGGCTCCAGCAATCTTCATTTACTTTATAAATTTAACAATGGAAAAAAGTGGACGGAGTTTGTGTCCGACCGTCCGGAAAACAGCGCAAAAAAGTACGACATTCTCGGTAACTTGACGAACTACAGCCAAACAACAAGGGGGTCAAGCAAAATACATTGGTAGATAAGCGAGTGTCCAGACCTGTTCTTCTACGACCGTGAACTACATGCAATCATACGCTACCAACCATACAAACAATAATGTAACTATTGTTAATGTTGACTAATATGCAGTAACGGCTGGTGATTTTTTTTTCAAAGGTTAAATCTTTAGTGCTCACTTTATTCCGAATGACCTATAAGTACCTTTTCGCTTCATTGCCTTACATGCACATCGGCAGCTGTGCTTCATGGTTATTGGCAGCACGTCTTTGTTCACACAAGTCTCTTATTTGAGTACGCCAATCAGAATAAGGCAGTTGTGACACTCATGCGACTATGACTTGCCAGTAGAAACCCCAAGACAAGCGAGAGTTAAAACATTTAAACACTGGCCATAGATCAAGAGTTGCACATAAGGCATTGAAAACAATCGGTGCAAAAAAAATTTTCATCACAAAATCCTGGCTCTAAATTATTTGGTATTTCATCTTTTAACTATCTGCCTAAAATATATCGAATAAAAACTTATCTTCTTCTACCGTATTGTTAGTTAAAGAGCGCGCTGGAAATTGTTAGCTGACTGATGTTCTTTGTTTTCCTATCTTCCCAACATTTCTTCATGAACTCACCGTGTTGTTCCATTGCGTTCGTCTGGCCATTTATTGCCACTTTTAATTAAGGTTTCTCTGTAAATTTATGTTTAGAAATCAATGTTTCAAAAGCTGTACGATTATATAGGATGTCTTCTGTAATGTTTAATTATTTTATATCCTCCTTAGTATCTTCTAGCCAGTTAATCATTGTAATCTTTGAATAAGTTACATTAAAACATTTTTTTAGTGAGCCTAACTATATCATTGTATCTTTTTACACTTGCTGGAAGAAAGAGGGATTGTGTTTTCCAGGCATTTGTCCAATGACAGAACTTTACAGATCAAGGTAAAAGGTCATACGGATAGTAACTATACAAACATTCACGTTGTTTTTGTCCGTTATCAGTTGACGTGTTCGAGAGTCCCAGGAATAGAGCATGACGGCAGGCTGGCACGTACGCTGCGATTAACGGAACAGATGGCCCGCGGTTAATTGGATACATTTAAAGGCCAGCTTTGTTTCTGCTTCCTACCGACTGCTTTATCCTTTCGCCTCGGGTAAACATTTACATGGGTACGCTCCTAAAGACGAGCGATCATTCGCCGACGAAGCGGGGCACTGCGGAATTGTTAAAGCGACATAAAAATACGCCACCGTCGCTGCGATTCTTCTATTATACATATATGATAAAACAGAACAGGCAGCGGATTCAATGGGCCTGCAGTCGGTGTTTGTATTACAATATATGCCGTCGCGGGCAGAGGAATTGTCCGTCTCTGTCTCGGCCGCAAAGGTTGGTTTGAAAAGCGCTCAAACAAGCGTGAAGCAGCTGGGGCGAGTGGTCAGAAGGACAGAACCTAGGCGAGGGAGGAAAGTCATCGATGCGTGCAGAGAGGGGAGGGGTGAGGCAGGGGAGGCACACGGCACGCACACAATCGAACGACGTAGACATAGAAGTAGGGGAGGGAGGGCGAGTAGTATCGATAGTGCAGAGGCAGTCGACATGGCAACTGCGCGAGCGGCCAATCACAAAGAGAGGTGCGCGCGCGCTGGACGGCCGGCTGGTCGGATCGATGGGCCCTCGCCCTCCAAGGATGTGCGGGTAGGAAGGAATCAGGCACGGGCCTCCCAGCAACAGAACCACTGTGGCCCTGGGCGTGGTCCCTCCTCACGGCTGTGAAACTCTACTAACTTACCTACATTCACTAACCTACCCCTCTTGCCAACCTCCCTTCCCGTACTCACCTTCGGGAAAAACACTCTCCTCGTCAACTCAGCACTCTTGGAGACACCGTCTCGTTGCGATTCTTTTCAGTCGCTACACCAAATAATATTGTTTTTCGGTTCTTTAAAATTCTTATGAGAAAAATGTAAACTCCGATTATACCTCAAATTATATTTACCTTGCGCTACACTGCTTTACTAAGGAAGAAAGCCTTAACTCCAAATTTGGAAAATTAATATTTTTATTATAATTAAATAGTTGGTATCAACACACATATTTTCACTTAGGATAAACGGCTTATGACCAGTCGTTGCCTGTGTAAAAAAATATTAAAATATTGCTTAAAAACAAAATTTCGCCTAATACTGAGAATAAAAGCCAAAAGTTGTTGTTTTGAAGAAAGATACCAAAAAGCAATACCAAATAAATTTCAAATATTGAAATGTCACAATAAAAGCAAAACACTGAAACCATTTACAAAAATGAGAGTGTGTTAAGACAAAAAAACTTTTTGCTCTCCTGTAAAATTTGACCTCTTGGAGTTAAGGCTTTCTCCCTTAGTAGGGCAGTACAGTACTGGCATTGCGATTCAGATGATAACAAATAATTACGCCACAATCAGTGTGGCAATTTTTTTTTACATTCATAATATGCCTTACAGATTGCGACCAAATTATACACGACCAGCACAATCGCTATGTCTGTAATGTAGCACAAAGTAAATACAATTTGAGGTATAATCTCAGATTTAACATTTTTCCCTCAAAAATTAAAAAAAGGTGAAAAATAATAAAATTCAACATGGCGACTGAAACCTAGCCTTAAGCTGGAAACGCGACAGACGCGAAGGAGGCGATGCGACACTTAAAAATTCTAGCTATTGCAAACACTAGCCGACAACCGCGCGACAAAAACTAAAAAATAAATAAAATAAAAATAATAATTAATCTAACTAATATTAGTTCCTTGCCACTACATACAAACTATATTAAATTGTTCTGTTTATTTTCAGTATATTCTAAATACCAACTGGCATTACAAATGTAAAAAATACACGTTAACTAAAAAAATGGTCACAAATAATTTAAATTAGGGTTTTCAGCTTTGTCGCATCCACGATGCGAATCAAATATAATTACTTCCTATTTGGAATTCCCGTCGCATCCGAGATGTCACAGGAGCCTCGACGCTGATTAACTTATATGTTGTTTAATTCGCGTCGCGGCAGACGCACTATTGTGATTCCAACTTTAGTATTTAAGAGGGCGTTGTACATAATTCAACGGTAAAATCATCAGTTTATAATGGTTGGATTCTCAAAGCCAATTAGCAAGAAAATACAGCAATCCTTGACAACAGCATTTACCAACTTTCTGAGCAAAATTTACTCTCGTGTAACGTCAGAGGCGCCGAAATTTCATACATTTAATTACGGTGCAAGAGATCACGCTTAACAAACGCATCATTCTGGGTAAATGTTTGCTCATAATGTTGGTACACATCATCAGCTATGATTGTTGTTTTGTAGCTTTCCCATACTGACTTTCAAAAACGTGTGCATTTCAATTAATGTTAGCGTTTATTTATCTGCTTCATAATACTCTTTTTAACATTTCCGTGTCTATAAATTGTGTTTATTGTTATGTTCATACTAAAAAGAGGAGGACACTATACTAATTGGTAAAAAGGAAAGAAAATTAAACATGACTTTTAAAATGCTCATGTCACCCTCAATAGCCAAATACACCATCTATACAGGCAGTGGCTGTGTACGCCACAAGCATCGGTGGTAAGTAAACTGACACCATGTGATCATATTTCGCTCGCCCATGTCCAGTAAAGCTTTATTTATACGCTATGTACGGCTCTGAAATGTACCACAGGACGCAGGCAGTACGAATAAAAAAAAAACAATACAATTATTTTTCTGCTTAGGTTGCTTTTTAAATGATACTACAACGTAAAATTGATCCAGGTTCAATTCCCAGCGGGTTTGGTTTTCCGATTTTCGCATGTGGGAATCGTACCGGACGATGCAGCTGGTTGGCGGGTTTTCTCCGGGATCTCCCCCCCCCCCCCACATTCCGGCAATACTCCACACTCACCTCATGTCACGCCTCACTAGCACTAAAGACCTAGACGTTAAGTGCTGACCAAAATATCTTCACTTCTAATGTAGTCTTTGATCGTAAGTGTGTAGTATTTGTTAGGTTAATATAATGTACACACACAAATATTAGGATTATATAACTTGCTTTACAATATTTTTAAGTTCAAGGTTGCAAAGTGCTCTTCTTTGCGTGGTAAATTATTTAAATTGAGGCTAACGTACACGGGATTGTGTACAAGAGATGACCAAAATACAAAACTGACGAGATATCCAAGGACATGCTAATGACGGAGTTTCAACCTGGCATTTTGTAAACGGTATGCAAGTGCATAAATGCAAACAGCCGCCAATTATGATGCTGTTAACAAAACCTTTCTGAGCACTGGGTCAAGAGTCAGAGGTTCGGAACCCGCCACACACACGTTGTTAGGCTCCTACCCCTGTGTATAGTCGGCGACACAAAACAAACAACTGTCATTCACAGTGAACATCCGCGATCCAGTTTCCGAAAGAAGCTACTGATAAGAGCGAATTTCAGCAGCCACAACACGGTATGTACTTGCGAACTTAGCCGATTAAGAATTATTTGGATTACTGAACGTACCGTCAGGATCGCAACCTATGGAAAGAGTGAGAAGGGACAAAAAAAATTGTTTTGCTTTTTTGTGAATTTGTACGTGTGATGTATATGTTTGTGTATTTGTGTGCGTATGACCTCAGAGTATGAACATTTCAAAGTGTAAAATCCTTTGGTGTGTAATTTGTCTTTTTTTCCCTCTCATATTCGTATTTACGTATGAATGCTTATTAATTTTGTTGATGTTTATATATAACATAATTATACAGCATTGTTTACCTATTTAATTTGTTCTGTTAAAAATGTACAGCATATTGTATTTTATGTATGTAATAGGCCTAATATGTGTAATGGGTCCAGTGTCAGAAAAGGCATCCGTGCCTTAACTGCGCCTTAAAGACGATATAAATAAATAAAAGGAAATTGTATGCGTTTGACTGTTATTTCGCTACCACAACGTATAATGACACTGGTGGAAGTAAGTTAATGGTGAATATACGTGCTGTTGCTGAATTAATACATGCTTTGTTACTTTATTTACATGTGCTTACGGCGATGTGCGTACGAAAGGAGCAAAATTGTACAAATGAAAACTTTTTACAATGTGTTCGTTCCTAGGAAATGGTCAACTTCACTCGGTGATTAAATTCAATGGTTGGGTTTCATCATAACTTCCCCTACCAACTGTATTCCCGAACATAGTTGAAGGCAAAAATTAGGCAGTGTGCCTGGGACTTTCCGTTGATGCACAAACACTAATACAACCAAACATTTACTGTGGATACCTTTTATAACATCAGATTATATTTATAAACACCAATCTTTAAGTAAGTTAATCCCCTTTCGTGTTTACACAGATGTAAACTGATGATGTGATACTGTTTACATGGCAGCCATTTGATTTGTTGAAACCGAAAGTTATGGTCGGTCCAAGAAAACAGGTCGATCTAATCCTTTATGAGTAGTGTTGTGTTCAGTTTCAGATATGTTTATAACTTTATTTAGAGTATTACTAGCCGAAGGTCCGCATACAGCAAAAATCATTATTTAGACGTAAACATAGTTGACAGTGTGTGTTCTTAAAAGTGCGCCGTCGAGGAGTTTTCAAATAAATATTAGTCTGCCTGACCCCCCCTTTTTTTTATCAACGTTTTGTAGCATCAGTAGGAGATTATGACACAGGAATGTGTCACCCATGGAACATAATATTATCTAGTACAGCCGGCAAAAGTTATCAATAATTACAGTTTCTCAGTTTTGCCGTGTTAGACCTAATTTTCAAATAGCTTCTATTTTTAAGAACTTATTTTATTTTTTGTTTATTTTGGCACAAAATCTACTTCCGGTGACCGTAAGGGCGAACATACTGGCGCGTTCGAGGTCTGTAAGTGCGGAAGCTATAAGGACGACACAACACGCGTATCACACCTCACTCTAGCCTCTAGGTGCAAGTCACTGAGCTGCCGTGTAGTCTTCTCACCAACAACTAGCCTCTATGAGACTTTCAGAAGTGACGCTATAATTTATGACGGGAAATTTAAGGTAAGTGTGTACTGTACACGCCTATACCTATTTTTAAAAAAATACTGCGGCAAGATTTTCATACCTAAAACTGACCGCAAACACGCCAATTAAATAAACTTGAGAGATAAATTGAGGGCGTAAAATGAGTACACACACGTGTAGCGTTCTTTGTATGGTATTCCTAATCAGACAACACTTATGTACGCTCAGCAGTCCTCGAATAAGAGCTGGCAAGGTGTCACACAAAACAATAGCAAGTTGAAAATGCTACAAACCAGTTAAATGTCTCGCGCGTAGCTTCGATGGAGGCACTTGACGCTCGCGTCTGTGTCGCCCATACAACTGCCTAGATTCTGTGAAACAAGCGTTCGTAAGTTCCGCAAAAGCGGCAAAAAAAAATTCTTCAATTGAATCCACTTGTAGTGACATTATAATAGGGCATATGAGGAGCACGTAGGCGGCTGCATTTAATTTCACACCTGACCGTATAATGCCAAGATTTTAGATCGGATATTCATGAGATCACGACGCTGTGATATGAGACGGGCTACAGACCAAAGACTGTGCAAGATATTGCAATTTTTACATCTACTAAAAATTGCTTTGTTTAATACTGCAATAGCAGCAAAAAAACAGTCTAAGGGTAGTAAAAATTAACTATTGGTTGATATTTTTGTGAAGTGCTACATTGTTGTTGTCTTGCTTGTCACAAAATTAATCAATTTTATTTTTTAAGATTTTTTGTTTTGTGTATACGTAAATGTTTGCATATATACATAACAACGAGTTAGGACTTTGTGTTGGAATATTTTTGAAAAATCATAAACTCTGTACGAGTGTTTATTAGTCGCTACTTCACACGAATATGTAAAGTGGTCTGTAGAATTGTCATGTTAGTCATCATTAGTTTTTAATTATATTTTTTTAGTTTTTGGCAGTTCAATGTTTATGTAATTTTATTTTGTGCACCTGTAAAAAAATGGTTAAGTGTAAGAGAAGGCTACAATGCCTTAACTTCGCCATTTGAAAAATAAGACAATAAATAAATTAATATTCTGGATTCGGACGTGTGACAGCATTAATGAACCGGATAACTCTAGTTCCGCATTTTTAAATCTACCGAACAAGTTAAGGTGATGCGCAATAGTTTTTCAGAGATTTCCAAAATATTTTTAAAGCGTAGTATATTTTATATCGAAGAATCCCTGCAAATTTCTTTTAACTAATAGACTATCATTTCTATCGATTTTTTGTTGCTATTAAATTCAATTTTCCAGATATTTGCACACATAGTATCACAGATTTTGTTACGAGAACATGTTAAAATCAGGCAAAATTATTTATAGCAAACGAATAGTGAATTATTTTGCAAAACCCCTAGACAGAATTATGCGTTGTATGGCTTCTTTAGTTTTTAATTTTTTCAAAATTTTGATTTTTTTTTTTGCACTATTGCTAAAAAAATACGTAGCATGACCTTGAAAGCTAGCATCATTGCAGCTGCTGATTTTAGAACAACTGTGACGGGACTTCAATTACGGCTAAGCACCTAAATATTTCATGACAGAGAGGGATGTTTTGGATTCAAACTGTACCTACCACCAACAGCTCAGATTTATCGTTGATATTCACATCAGCTAAACAACATTGATTTTGATTAGTAATGATGTTAACTGGTAAAATTGGCACGACTGGGACCGGAAGCCATCTGTTGCTTGTGCGCACATGTTTCTGTTCAGTCCGGCCGAGAGACAGAGGGGTGGAAACTCCTGTCCTCTCCCTATTTCTCTCTCTTCCTGTCTCCCTCCCACCCCTACACACCCAAACATTTCTCCCTCCCTCGACGTGTGATATTCATAACACCAAATTATTCCATTTCCAATAAAATTCAGAAAATATAATTCGCATCGTTACGACAGTATCTTGTTCCGGATTAATGTACGGTGGTAGTATTATAATTGAGGAAGAATTCAATACAAACATAACTAGAAAGAAACGTCACACGTAGCTGAGATAATGCTGGCTTACAGCTGACAAGGAACGATGAACCAGTTTCTGAGAAAGAGCTAAGCTTTGTCTCCAAGTTCAGCGAGTCGAGAAAATTCACGACTCGACAGCCGTGACAGGCGTTGGACGTACGGGCACAATGTTTCCGCGCAGCTTGAAACACAATTATTGCATCTCAGCCGAGATCATCGACAGACTACACCAATCGCAGAATAACAGTCCAATATTTGGTACGCCTTCAAGGTGGTGGACAAAAGAAAGGAGTTCTTTAAGAATGTCCAATCGGTATAGAATCATAATTTTATATTTTCATGAAACAATGTTGGTTGTGTATACAGTACTTCTGAGAACAGATTCCTCTTGCGAAATAATTTTAGCTTACATAGTTTTCTCATAATAATGCGTCAAATTTAAAATGTGCACGCTGCCATGCAAATATTGAAAACCGACTGACTAGCTCAAATGAAATACAGTAATTCACAATGAAATAACATACTATACACTACGTAACCTAACATTTATAGATTCACAACGAAATATTTTGAACTTTTAAATAATTTGCAAGCACAGAGAAACAGTTGCAAATTCAAAAGTTATTCATTGTGAGTTTTTTCTAATGTTAGGTTACGTAGCCCAAGGCATGCTATTTACCTGTGAATTATTTCGAAAAATAAGTCAGCTGGTTTTCACGATTTGCATGACACAGAAACATGCAAAATTTGGCTTAAATATTAAATGTTTATATTAAACACACTAGAATACCCTTAACGCCATGTCTTTTTTTTTTTTTTTTTCGCGATGTTAGTTTTTTAAGCCTAAACGAGAACATAAATCAAAAACCCGTTCGGCAGTTTTCTTTAAAATTGGTTTCTCCAATTTGACTAACTTTTTCAAGACAGTAAATACTACGATTTGAACAAATTACGTAATTAACGAATTTTTTTGTTGATTGACTCATTAGTCGAAACAGTAAAATTTATTTTACTGGAAAAAAAAATTAGCTAACACGGCAAACAAAAATTGAACAAAACTGACTGATTTGTGTTATCTGCTGTCGGTCAAGTTAAAAAAAAAATATTGCAAAAACAATAAAAACAAGGAGCATGAGGTAGTTTCCTACATTTATTTATCTTATATTTGCTCACTTGTAACTAATTTTAATAACATGATTTTGAAATTCAGAGCCCATAGTGACCTGAAACATTATATTGTTTTAACCTTTAGTGGGCTGACTTATCAATAGTAACTGATGAGAGACATCAATAAATAATGTCTATCCAATTAAAATTTCACATATCAAAACAGTTGCGTAACATTTTCCCGAGAAATAAGGTATAATATTTTGGCTATATCGACTCTGATGAAAGTTGTTTAAGTTGATAACGAGCCCAAATTATGACATTTCTTGCTTTAAAAAAAATTACGCTTCAAAACAATTTCCAACAAATCTATGAGGCGGTTTTACGACATCTGTTGTAATTTTTAAATTTGAAACTAACACTGGAAAAAACAGCGTAAATATGGGACATTTGATATGAAATAAGTGCGAGGAAATGTGTGCGAAACACAGCCAGATGAGACGACATGAAATGCAGAGCTTTCATGCAGCAAATGCCGGCTAGAGGTGCCCCGCCCTCTGACGTCACATCGCGTTGTGGGAAACAAAGTTTGTTGCCATAGAAATAAAATATGTGTTGAAAATTGTTTCTATTTCTAGTTGTATGGAACATTTTTGCCAACTTAATTTTTTTTTCATGAAAACTAAAATGGCATAGTGTATCGGTATGATAATTTTTGTAATGAGTCACACTATCTTTTTATCAAAAAGGTTTGCAAAATGGTTCTCTTTGCATTTTGAGTACGTCATAGGGTTGGCGTACCTACGGACATAATTTAACGTTAAAACGGCATAATTGTTATTCAACAACGCTGTAAAGAAAAGCAAAGATACTAAACTTATTGTTTGCCAGACAGTATATACAATAACGTTCCGTGTTTGCCACGCTTTGCAGACGTACTGACTGATATTGGCTTCCCATTCATTTGTCTACGGACTTGTAGCTTTCTAACACTCTTAACGTTTCTCCCAATACTGTGACAATATTGCAAGCGCTGCCGTCCACTCTGCGTTAAACATTGCTTCGTGATAAAGCTTCACAGTGAATGGCAAAACAGTAAGAGATTTATTCAACAGCGTCAGTTTTTTTTCTCTGCGTGGATTTAAACGGATGAACAGAGGAGTATTGCTCTCTGCGCAATACTATAAAGCTATTAGCACTGAAAGCGTCAGATACGCCATTACGTCCCGAGTGGGGCTCGATCCCATTAACCCTCTCGTCTGTCGTCTCGCATATCCGCGCGACAGGGAACCAAGAAAAACGAATTGGCAAACTAATTTGCAAACGACCGTATTTTCTCGTTCGCTGCCGTGCGTGTCTGAGCCGAGGTGGCAGCACACCTGCGGACCTCATTTCACAGAAGAAGACTACTTAAAGGCCATGTTATTGTATTTTCAGTTTTTCAGCCATTACGTGTATTCAAATTGTAATATCAAAATTTTCTCTTCGACAAAGCATAGGATATTTTCTTGATAAACTGCTCGGCATAAATAATAATTGAATATTTCATTAATTCGTCATGCAGAATCACTGCAACAAAAGTTCTTGAAAATTAACCTATAATTCTCTTGCAACGATTCTGCATGACAAAGTAATGAAAAATTTCATCATTATTTATGTCAAGCACTTTTGCCACGATTATATCCTATGCTTTGTCGAAGAGAAACTTTTGATAATACAATTTGAATTAACGATATAGCTCAAACAACTCAAAATAAAAAGAAAATTCTCTGACACTCCCCCTTAAGGGGCCCGCCTCGTTGCCATAAAATCACACTGCAGCGTGTTTAAAGAAAAAGTTTTACACCGAAACAAATACGTGTGTGTTCACGCCGTTTCTCTACGAAAAGAACACACACTTCAGACGACTGGCCTTAAGTACTTTCAAGACAACACACGTATTAGAAATCCCCTTTTAGGGCACGTCAAATGGGATAAAACGGGGTTTTCAGGCTGCTATAGAGGAAAATATACTAGCCGAATACATGTGAAACCACTTAAGGGTAGTGTATTAGACTTTACTAAAGTGATTTCGTAAATAAAACAGTAGGGTCACCACTTAAAGTCCCATAGGAAATTTGTTTTTTTCGCGAAGACTGCACGCCTTAAGCGTAGAGGCGACGTACCGTTGTATGACCCAAACGACGTCGCCCTTAGCACCATACCTCACTCACACAAACACATGTGCCACGAGGCGGACCCCTTAATAAGTCGTTCCAGTGTTTCATGCGCACGTATGCAACCCGTAATAACTTTATATAATTCAAGGCTAATCTTACTATCGCTGTAGCAATAAAAGTATTACTTATATCAAAATCTCGTTAGCATGTTATTATTAAAGATGCAGCCTTTTTTCGAACTGCGTTCTGCAAAATTTGTAGTCGACCATGCTTTACACTTGATTTCGGCGAACGCAGCGAAAATAAAAACGCGAAGATAATGACGAAAACAGTGATGCTATGTGTAATATACTCTTATTGATGTAGCGATAGTAAAATTATCATGGATTTATATGGGGTTAATGCGGGTTGCATACATGCGCCTTAAACACTGGAACGGTTACTAAAGAGCATGGACCCGAGTTTCTTGCCTTTCAAGAGAATTACTTTTTAAAGCCATACGAGAGCCGATGCCGTAAAATTGCTTTGTAACTTTCTTGCAAATTGGTTTTACTATGTAATGTAATTTTTCGAGACAAACTGTACGAATATTTTAGCTCATTTAAAGGAAATTTGGTTATTTTACTAATTAGCCACTATCTCGCTGTCTTCTGTCTCGACAAAATCAGAGTAAATAGTTATAACATAGTTAGAACCAGTCATTACAAAGTTACGGAGCGATTTTACGATATCGACTGACGTTTATGTTTCAAAAAAATAATTGTCGTCAAACATGAATGAACTCGTGCCCAGGCCCGCAAGGGCGATAAAATCATAATTTGATACTTACGCACCGTGAGAAAACTACGCAGGCTAAAATTGTTTCGTAAGAAGAAACTGCTCTGGTAAGTATCGTCTAAAAACTAACACTAATTCATATAAATATAAAATTATTACTTTACCGCACTTGAACACCCTTAAGGGCTCGATATACAGCGATTTTCATCACAATGTTTTTATTTTTTATTTGCACCTGATATTTATTTATATATATAATAATTATTTTAAAATTTTAAACAGAAAATGTGACTAAATTTGGCTCTTATGAAAACTTTATATACCTTATCGTTTTCACGTAATGGCTTGTTAAAGTCAAAATTTGCATGTTTCCATTTTAAGGACTACACTAAAACTAACTAACAAACAAAAATGGAAAAACTCCATAGTGGATAAAGCTACAATGTCACGTACATAAAAACAAAGAATAAAATTTTTTTGTATTTTAATGAAAATGCTAAAATTAAAATTAAAAAATTAAATAATTTTTTTAAGAATACAAAAATATTTTATTTCGTGGTTTAACATAGCTGAATTTGTAGCCTACAACATTGTTATTCACTGTGAATTTTTCCAGTTTGGTAAGCGAGTTGGTGTTAGTGTCGTCCTTAAAACGGAAACATGCACATTTTGGTTTTAACGAGCCATTACGCAAAAACTATGCGAGATAAAATAATTTTGTAAGAGAAAAACTTAGTCACGTTTTGTGTCTAAAACCAGAAGAAAAAAAAAATAACTGGTACAAATATACAATAAAAACATGGTGATGAAAACTGTGGTATACCGCGTCCGGCGCCCGCTTACTGACCGTGTGTTTGTGTGAGCTAGGCACGGCGCCAAGGGCGATGTTGATAGGCTCATCTGGCGCGGTATCGCCTCTACCGCAACACACTGGAACTGCGTGCAGTGGTATCGTAGATCACTAATCTGACACGTTCATAGGTGACCCCATTTCTCGTAGTGAAAAGTTTTAAGCATGTTTCCCGAAAAAAAAAAAATTACACATCAATTCCGTGAGTAGTTTTTTTTAGATACAACAGGTTGAATAAGCCGTTTTTAGCCATTTTGAGGAGCTCCGAAATTATTTCTAATTGTCGTGATGTTTTGAAAACACCTTTCAGCATCGTTTGAAGAGTTTTCTTTTTATTTTCGTACACTGACACAGTGAGCACTTGCGGAATACTTTCGTTAAATAAGTATTTACGAACACACTGCAGCGACTTTTAAGCGTACGGCTGGCCAGCTCTCGAGCCTTGTTTTCTCTCGGAGAGGTGTAAGCGTGCGTTCACAATTCTTATCTACTAAAAGAAAACACACTTCTGACTGCCCTTGAACACAACTTTTAAGACACTATGCACGTTGAAAGCATTTTATTGTGAAGCCCTCAAACTTTGCTCAAAACGACTTTATCAGGCAGCTGTTTCTCAAGACATATGTACCGGATTCTTTCCAAACAAGTGCATCAGACTTTGCTACAAGGACGGGTTCAATTAAATGATTGGTAACCACTTAACGTTCCGCAGTAAAAACGTACGGCGGAAACTCTGCACGCACATTTACAACGTTGGGCGTAGACTCTCAGCGTAACATTGATTATATATCGCCTGACACACACAAACACACCCTTCTAGGCGGTCGCCTTAAGGGTGCCGGATGGAAGGTCGCCGTGCTGTGCAGAAGCGTCAGTAAAAACTGTTTACTAAAAACAAATGATTCTACTTTCTCGCGGCTTACTTGGAAAACATCCGAATTCCACCAAATTATTTCCGTGCAAGCTATATTTCACTAACTTGTGTGTATTTCGGCATCTCTCCTTGTTTTAGTGATTCCGTGTCTTCCTACTGTAAGGTGAGGTTAGTCATTAGACTGGGCCAATAAGAAACAGATGAATGACCTCTACTTCGCGAGAAGGCCCAAACTCTTGCTTGAGTTATATAGTTTGTGTCACGTAAGTGTTCCGTATTTTGACAGTTCACTTCTGAGAAACGTGTCTGTACACAGGTTTGCGGAGACCGTGATTTTCCAGGAAGCCGGGCAGGTTTAAAGCTACAAACAATGGAACTGTCAGACACAGTTACCAGAAGAGAAATGTCAAAATACGGACAAGTGACATGAAACAGACTATAACTAGAAGTGTGTGTCAATACCGCGGATTCATCTAGCATCAGCTTAGATTTCTCAGTCCTATACACGCAGTAACAACACTCAATTATCCACCCGTACAAGGGGATAGGTAGCACGTGATAGCCCTACGAATTAGTTCCTTATTTACTACCGGCTTGCAATAGTCACAGGCATACAATAACAACCGTTGGCTAATACACGTGACAGTGAAGATCGACACGTCCTTGGCGTTCAACCTGATAATATATATATTAGGCCGTTCACAATAAAGTGAGCACTGCATAAAGTTTCCTTTCCGCCATTTTGCAGTCATCTTTATACTATTTTTAAAATGAAAACTTCTATGCAACTAAAAACCAGTGTAAACGTTTCAACACACTCAAAAGTTAACATACATTGGCTTAATAAAACATATTTTTAATTACTTACAAGTTCTGCAGAGTGCTCAGTTTATTGTGAACAGCCTCTATATATGTACACAAATAATTGACGCAACCATCGTACTGTTACTGGTTATTAGCAGTGTGCCTCTGTAAAATAACTAGGGCCCGGTAGTTTTCGCGAAAATATTTTTGCACCACTTTGTTTCAGTGCCTTACGTGCGCACCTGCTTTGTGGTCAGTGATTGGATGCCGTAACATACAACGTCTGGAGGTTAAACCCGCAAATCACAGACGTGTTGTGTCACTGTTATCCGTGTACTGATTGGCACAGTCAATTGAATAATGACTCTGCACAAAAACAGTCTGCCAATAATCATGAAGATGAGGTGCAGGTGTGCACGTAAGACACTGAAACAAAGTGGGGCAAAAATCTTTTCGCGAAAACTACCGGGCCCTAGAAATAACGTTTCTCAGTTGACTGTGCCAATCACGATAAGGTTACTGCAACACAACACGTCTGTGATTTGCGGATAGAAGCCCAAGACACATAACAGTTAAAACATCCAATCACGGACTATGAAGTAGAACTGCAGATGTGCACGTAACGTAGGTACAGAAACAAACTGAGGAAAGATTTTTTCCCTGCGGAATGTTTGTAGCCTAAGCTGCAGCCATTCAGTCATTGAAGATGAAATTATGTAAAGTGTTTTGAAATGCAAGTCATTTTTTTCCCGCCAAAGTCGGGTGTTCCCTCTTACTAGCCGCGTTTAATTGCGTTAGTATTTTTCTTCGTTGATTTTGCTAACACAGCATAACACGAGTATGGCGACCATTTTAAACAGCTTCTTTCCTGAACACGTCCGCTGGGTCCATTGTACTGTCACGCTATACCCTGCCACATTCCTGGTCCGCAGGAGCCAGTCGCTAATTAGCTTTGTGCATAAAAGGCATAGACTTTATTACCAGCATTAGTACCGCAATTACTTCGGCAATGGAACTGGCACACGGCAAACGCAAGAGAAAATAATTATGGCCGCAGAAATGTATCTGTACACTTTCTCTTCGCAATTTAGCGTGGAAACTTCCTCCTTGCATAATACTTCCGTTTTTATTGTGTGTCGTGTCGACGCGAATGTTCAGGTAAAAAAGAGATAAAGAACCGCATTTCTACGACTAAGTTACGTTCTCTTTGTAGCCGCGAACTGCACTGAACCTGAGCACAGAGCCTCTCGCAACAAACACGCAACGTCCAGGGATTACGCTAATGGTTCCAGACTTACGTACAACCGATCCAAACGGTGCAGTTCATCAGCCCTGTGTGTATTTTGCGCAATGTTCCAGAAAAATGGACAACGAGGAATTAAAAAAGAAAATGCAGCGCTCCGACATCCCCCCCCCCCCCACAAACACACCGCGTATTACCGCTGATGGCACCGAAAGCTTGCAAAGTGCTTGCAAAGCGTCTTAACAACGGCCATCAGCACTCTACCCATAAAAGAACAACATACTACGTTATGCGTCGCACAAAAATTAAGTACTGACGGAACTAACGTTGTAAAAATATTATACGTAAGAGCATTGTATTATTAATACTGTTATACATTTGATAAATACCTACTTGTTTGTTAAAGTTTTAGGACATTTTAAGAATTTTTACAAAAATGTTTTACCTTTCATTGGTTCAGTTTTCTCTGCGTACCGACTGACTGGTTTTGTATGTTGAGACGGCTACACCAATGTGGATTTCCTACTTTTAGTCACTTTATATTGTGATGTTGAACGATTCCTGCAATGGGTTAGTATTATAAACTGAACTGTTTTATGAGCACGCGCCATTGCAAGGGAATATTCCGTATTGCAAAAAAAAAAAACCACAGTAAATAACTAAATAAAAATACTGAGCGAGTGAGAGAGATTTTGGTCAGTTCCTTAACTTTGCAGTGATTTTGAAAAAGGTTTTTTTATTGCTACCCAATGCTCATGTCAAAATTTTGCTCCACGGTTTTGGCACCAATATGTCATAATTTGTAGCCGAATTTTTTCGCAGCAACGTATTGAACGGGTTTTTAGATTACGTCACCCAAATTACCACGATATTCGTCGTGAAAATAAGCCAAAATGAAGCAGAATATTTTTTTTTACTGATGAATGGTACATTATTTTTAAAAACGTACCCATAGTATTGTGCATCGTGGGACTGAATGTTACCTCGTATGTTTTCAAAACGTTTGGTTAAAACGATTTGAGTTATTGGCACCAGTCTGAAAAAAGCAAAGGAACAAGCCCCTAACATCGAGGTCTTCAGCGCTGGTGAGTGGTGACATGTAGTGAGTATGGAGCAGAGCCGGAATGAAAGGACGGGGGAAACGAAAGATATCGAAGAAAACCCGCCGACTAACAACATAGTCCGACACGATTCCCACGTACGCGAATCGAACCCGTATCGCTTTTTGGTAGGATGCGAATGGTCTGACCATTCGGCCACCGTGGAACCCATTTGTAACAAGACGAAAAGTCAGTATTAGTCGTATCCCGGAAGACAACAAGAAAAACTATAAATACAAACAGATTTATTCCGAAATGGAATATAGTCGCATGAAGAAAGACGAAACAAAATCCAAAATTACTATAAAATAAACAATAATAGTAGAAGTTGTATGAAAATGGCGACCAATATGTATGAGGACAGATACGGCAACGGAAATGACAAGAGACACGAATGGTTGTAAATGACAAAGGAAAAGACTGGCTTGTGAATACAGGCGATAGGGCAAACTGACCATATATCGTGATAAATCACTTTGCGAGCTCCACAAAACCAGGATGGGTCTGTACTAGGTTACCAACACAGAGTAGGTATCTGCACTTTCAGCAGTAAGTGAACAATATAAGATCACAATTAAAATATTTAACATATTTCCGTTACTGAAGTTCACATTTTTAGTATCGCGTGGTATTCGGACGATACAACGAAGTCAAACTGACGAAAATGGGCAAGATTCTTTCGACAACAGATGGGACGTTATAGGAACTGATATCTGTTCACGTATTTAGGCACACGTACAGGCTGAAGAACTCCAACAGACTGACTATGACTTCTTGAAAAAAAAAAAAAAAAAAAAAAAAAAACAAGGGTATTAAGAGCCCTATACAGCTGGCGCATGAACATAGTTGCAGCGTGTTAGGAGACAGTTTATTTAAGGGGTATTGATCCCTACCACCTTGGATTTATCTGTTTCTTCTCGATAACTTCTGTTCCAGTCGATGTATCAAAATTTATGTCACTACAAGGTGTAGATACAAACTTAGTCGATTTTCTGTAATTGCTTGAACCATAATATATTCAGTATTTTGCAACGGGAAACAGCTGAAAAGGAAAAACTGCTTTATTTACGGGACCGACTACAGAGGCCGAAACATTAACAGAAACAATGCCATGTGGATTCCAAAAAGTGAGTGAAACAATAATCTATGCCTTGTCAGCGTGAAAAAAGTAAAATAATGTGTATATTCCCTGATTGATAAGAAAAACCGTAAAACAGATATGACAGGGATCAATCCCCCTTAAGGGATACTACGAAAGTAAAACACATTTAAAACTATGCTTCTCTGCTTTTGTTTTCTAGATATCACGCTTAGAAACACGGTTTCGAGGTACCTCAAAATTGCTAAAAACTGCTGTCGCATAAAAAATACAAACCGAAATCTTAAAACGAAAATAGAGAAACATACGCTGGACTATACTATGCACTTTCCGTAAGTAAAAATGTAGGGTGACCGCATGAAGTCCCATAGAAGAATGCCAACGTCCAAAACATTGCACAGGCGCACCAGTGTAGCTCTTATAGCATGCATGTCACCATACTTCCAATACGCCATCTAGCGCCTGTTGCATATGTCTCTATATATAGGAATCACGGCTACTTATAGCTCAGCCAATGACAGTACAACTGCATCCTGAAGTAGGCGCTCATTTGTTATTTTCCTTCGTAAAGCAATTATTATTCACATACCACATGTAATTTTTTAAATAAAGCAATCGTTAAATACACGGGGCCATTCTTTAAAAAGCACAAAAATAAAACACTCATAGTTGCTAATAATTATTCCCAATATTTTTATCGAGATAAAAAAGAAAATACACGTGATTTACTAGTTAATGTTAGAAATGCCATATATGATTTGAAAACGACATAAATATAAAGATCTAAGCAAACGTGCAGAGAAGTTCAAGTATGTTATGTCCCCAAAAATCCTACCACTCATCAAACCAAAATGGTGAGAGGAAGCTCAAATTTTCAACGCCCAAACTTTTTGACAAGCTAAAAACTGCTGGCATTTCAGATTTAAAAATAAACGACAAAATAATCTTGACGAGTACCTTATTTTTTTTACAGTTGCTTTTTGCGTTCCAACACGCATTAGCTATTAGCAACACAAACGGCTGCACATAAAGTTTTCCTAAAGACGCCCAAACCTCAAGAAACAACTTCCAACGTTTAAATTTTGATTTATATGTAGGGGCTCGATATTATGGCGGAAATATTTTTGCACCATTTTGTTTGAATGACTTACGTGCACAACGGCAGCTCTGCTTCATTGTTATTGGCAGCGCGTCTTTGTTCAGACACGTCTCTCACTTGACTACATCAATCAGTGTAAGACAATTGTGGCACCAGGTTACGTTATGCGTGATACTGGACTACAGTAACCATTACATTTTAATACATCAATGAAAATCATAGGTGGTCCCGAACTTGGGAATGGACGACTTGAAAAGAGGCGGAGCTTAAGTCAGGTGTGGGATACAATTCCTATCTCCATGGATACCGCAGCCGAACATAACCTTCAATTAGCTGTTTGGCTTCACATGTCCCGGATGAGATGTACGTCAAGAAAATTGATTATTTGTTTGGAATTTGCCGCTTTTTCAGGTAAACATTAATCTTATGCATTTACGTATCTAACTATGAAATTGAAACTAATTTTTTTTACCCTTTCGTGCAAATCTATGAATGCGCAACATTTTTGCTTTCTGCAATTACAAACTAACAAATCAGCATGTTTGTAAACAAGCTTTGTTTCCCACAGTACTTTTCCACTGCGGTGTGACGTCAGGGGGCGTGTACTTCAAGTCGTCCATTTTATAAAGTAACACCAATTTCCCCCTTCCACTCCAATAAAGCGGTGAGTTCCGGGGGCCCTCCCAAAAGAAATTTAGACTTTAAGGCGTAAAATAGTTCTCTTACAGCATTTTTGTAAGGTAAGGAGGTCTGTAACCCATTTCACTGTTATATCTAGTGTTAATTTCAAATATGTGGGAGAGGGTTTATGCCCGTTTCCCCTTACCGCCCCCCTTAAACTACGTTTGGCCGGGGAAACACGTGTATCATACGCGAGCCTCGTAAGAACTGTGCCACCAAAACACAGCCTCGCAAATATCGGAACTTCCTGGATGAGACTTGTAAACAACAGCGTTGCCAATAATCAAACTTGACGTAGCGACAGCACGTCATGCCTACATCTCGCCCGAAGTGAAACCTAGCACTGTGTAAACTAAGATGAGCTGGAAGCAAGAGGAACGTCAATCATTTTAATTTTAGAAATAGAATTCAGGTCGCCTTACTTCCGTTTAATCATCGCCAAGATAATTTCAGCGAGCTGATGATGTCCTGAATTTGAGAACATATTGTTGCGTGCCATGTTCCTGGAGGCCAGTGGTCGGCGGCTGTTTCGTAACACCTTGAGGGCTGGCCGATGATTCAAAGCCCGGGTGGCTCATAGTGGGAATCCCGCCTAACCTACGTCATAGATACCTGTCCCAACTGCGTCTTAACCCTTCGAGGGCGGCGGACGTGACTACTAGCACATCCGAAACATGA